>LOND01000827.1:28470-42367 GCA_014220965.1 Paragonimus kellicotti | reverse complement strand
AAGGGGGTGAACGTTATGCACTTGTACCTTTTCCTTCGTCTACATTATTCATCACGTTCTCTATTTTGCATTGCAGCTATATGGCTTGTTTACAAGTTGAATAAAGCCTATCGTTCTGGCAACTCACATTCTCTCTCAGTAACAGTCTGTTGAACGTAAGTTTCGAATCAGCACACCCTCACAATGGATATCAGTTATCTTGCTGAAACACGGCTTCAAGATTCTAGCTGAGTATTACATCTCCAATCTCCGTCAGCCGCTTCACCACCACCTTTGAGGCCTGCGAACGTGTGTACCAGTTTCGTCGGACTCCAGATGGTGTGGCGAACGGGGTCGCATGCTTTAAACGGCCAACTGACAAATGTAATAGCACACAAGTGGTTGCGAGACATCGTTCTTTACGTTACAATATTATCACCGAATATGACCTTAATCGTCGGAAGTTGCCAGACTTGGTCAAGAAATACGGATTGACTTTCAATGAATCAAAAGCATCATCGCCGCCAAACAAATCAAACTTCTAGGTTATGAGGTATCCAAGAACAGTATCAAACCGGATCCCGATCGCCTGAAACCTACATGAAGATTATCCCTCTTCTTAACTTGAAATCCCATAAACGAGTGGTGGGATTATTCGTTTACTATTAACGGTGAATACCTCATTTCCCCGACAAAATCCACAAACGTACATAGTAACACACTTCCTCTGTTCAGTGAAATAAGAGAGTCCTCATAAACTCTAAAAGACGAGCTGTCCAAAGCCACAGCCTCTACTATCCAATAAAACATCACCATCATCATCATAGACAGCAATACATCAGTGGTTCACACTGATGCTTAACTGCCACACAATCACGAAAGAAAAGAAAACCTGTATAGGAAGAGGAAAGGAAGGGGAAGGGGACCTAAATGCAAAAAATAGCTTCAGTAAGACAACCCTTTGGTTGTCGAGACAGACGCCTCTGATGTGGCGATCACAGCCACTCTGAATCAAAATGGATCGACCGGTAGCTTCTTCTCGCGTAGTCTGTCGTCCAGTGAACGGCACCATTCGCCGTAGAAAAGGAAGCGTATGCTGTCGTGGAATCCATACGTAAGTGGGAACATTCTTCCACTTCGTAACTATTTTAGACTTGTAACCGACCAGGGTTTTGTCATTAATCTACGACAACCAGCACAGAGAGGAGGTCAACAACGATAAAATTGAACGTTGCAAGCTGGGACTTTCGTCACTCACGTTTAATGCAGTGTACCGACTTAGTAAGGACAATCGAGCGGCGGTTACGCTCTCACTCTCTCTGCGACAACTGTCACGTGGCGCTAATGACAAATATTAATTTGAAGGGACTACACGAATCGTTTTGTCATCCCGGTGTTTCTCGGTTGATGCACTTCGTGCGTGTTAGAAACCTCCCCTTTTCTGTGGAAGAAATTTGAAGCGTCGATGTTAAATGTTCTGTACGCCGTGAAATCAAATTTTGTCTTTCTCTGAAGCTCGAGGCAAGTTCACAAGTGTCACACGATCGTCCGAAAGACCCTCGGTTGATTTTAAGAGTTCCGACCTATCAGTAACCCACAACTGTTACTTATTAACAATTTTCAACGAATACTTTCGCTTTCCTTTTGAGTTTGAATGTCTCGACTAGACTAACGGGATTGTTATTAGGTGTTTGTCAGTTATTTTCACTGTTTGGCACTCCAGCATACACTCACTCTGACTGTGCATGGTCATTCATGTCGACTGGTGTTTGTCACTTCAATTAGTACTACGTCACATGAAAGGTGGCTTCTCTATAACCGGAAGTCGGCCTCCGGAATAACTCTCCCAGTGTGGTTCATCAGGCCCGGATTGGTGTTGTTGGAGAAGAGTGTCAGGCAGTCTAATTATGATCCACTCATCGAAGTGGCTTCTCTATAACCGGAAGTCGGCCTCCGGAATAACTCTCCCAGTGTGGTTCATCAGGCCCGGATTGGTGTTGTTGAAAAAGAGTGTCAGGCAGTCTAATTATGATCCACTCATCGAAGGGATTGAATTATTTCAATGCAACGCACAGTACGTGTACATCCGCATACATCAATTATAAAATACCTGAAGACGATTTGCGTCTCCCATTCTGAGTGGCTAAGTTTCCCAGTCGTAAAATAGCGCAGTCCTCAAAATCGCGTTTAAAAAATATCCCTAAGTATCAGAAGAATGTCTCCCTGACACCAGGTTCCATGGATGATTAAGTAACGTATTGGTTTTCCAGAACTGAGCTTCTGTTTCATATCTTATACCTATGTCGTAGACGACGCAAATTCTCAAGTCCACAAACTGACAAACCAAACTGAGATAACCTAATTATCCCACATTGAGCCTCAGCTATCACAGCAACCTCACAGAAACAATTTGCACCCAACCCGTAGCTAATAATTCGACAGGGTGGTTCATTTGGCAGACAGGCTGACCTAGCCTAAGAGCGCAGTGAATAAAACAATAAAGTCTGATTCCGGTTGCCGTTGCGTGCAGTGGATTTATGCAAAGCTATATACGGCTTTAGAACAGCACCATAAGCTTTCCAAATGTTTTGGATGATAAGCCAGTAGTCGCAGCCAAACATTGGAGAAACAAAGTACTCATTTTGTAGTGGATCTTATCCAACACCCTCCATTTGGAAGACGGGTGCCGTAACTGTAAAAACAGTCCTGCCGCGTACTAGAAGAATTGTGCTTTACCCGCTGAGCCCACTTACGAAGTCAACAGAACAGCATACAACCTTATGAACGCAACCGCTTTTCGCCCGGTTGTCCTTCTTAGGTTTGTCTTATATGGTTATACCTGGCAGGGTCGAAAGCTTAGTCAGCATATCTCTCTGGATCGATGTAGCACGTAAGCCTAACCACCACGTCACGATGGCACAATGGATCAGGTAACAGGTTATCATTCACGGTAAGAGCCGAAACTCTCTTCTGCTGAGCCAACAGTTGTGCACAAACTTAGGGGCAGGGAGATTCACATACAATTAACATAGAACTCGTTCACCTAACTTAGTCTTGACCTACTATTGAGATGACTACGCAAAAGGACCGCAATTATTGAGATAATAGGACGAATCTTCCCCTTTTCAGACGATAAAGCTTTCCGGATGGTTTACGGGACCAAACCCGTGTACATAAAGGTGCGAAAAATAGCGTCTCGAAACGTTTTGATTTGGTAAGTAAGGGATGTTCGCCAGTTTGTGATACGCCACGCACTCACGACAGAAGACGAAGTTTTGAGCATTTTCACCGACGTCTAAAAACGAAGCAGCCTATTTAATAGCCATGCAGTTTGACGTCCTTATTTCGTTTCTACACCAGATTCAGTTATAAGCTGCTCAAACGTCTAGCCGATATGACGTAGGGAGACAACATGTTTTGGGTATATTTTAGTATTCTGAGGCAACCACCTCGACTGACCTAAATTATAACTCAAATCGTGTTGACTAATAAGCAAAGTTCAATTTAGCTCTTGGTTAAACGAAGCATGTCAGGAAGGAAATGGAACCGCAAAAAACACAACCACACATTGTATCCTCAGCTATCTTGGTGATATGTAGAGGAAACTGTTCAAGCCAACATGGTCGACGGGAATACAAAACGAACTGGATCAGTCTGATCATCACTACTACAATGTGTCCATAAATATACTAAAATTAATCTTCCGCTCTAATCTCCAAAACTGGTGAGAGATGCGCCTGATCATGGAGCCCTCCAATGAATCGACCGGGCCTTTCGGAAACCGAACTCAGCAAACAAACGAAGGTCCTGCGCTGCCATACTGCGAACGTCGGTTGTCATGCAAATGATACTTCTGCAGACATTCGAAATCGTTCCACTGATGTCGGTAATGTGACAACCATTAACTATGTGTACTTTTGTCGTCTAGGCTACGATCAAGCCTATTCTGGATGAATGAAGCCCAGCTCGTTGACCTTCGCTCTTCTCACTCAGGCCATCGGTAATCCGCAAACTCTCGTTTATAACGAAATATTCCTCTGGCAGATACGAGGATACAGAACACTTCTTTTCCATTCTGGTGTGCCTCACATGACATATTGTTTGGCCAAATAATATCCGGTTTTTCTTTTTGAAACTAAAAACTGTGACAGAATGACGTTTAATCTGCGCCTAATTGAGACGGACATTTCTATCCCCACCCCATCAAATAATAATCTGGTAAAAGTCATGGTTTTTCGAGAAGTTGAAGATGGAATTAGAAGGTCCAATACCTACCGGCACCAGCAACAACTACCATCACATCTTGTCTTTGATTTGTTTTTGCAGTTCTGCGTGTCACCATTTATTCAGTCTGATGGAGATTCACCTTTTTAAGTCTGATGAACTAAAAAGGTTTCCTCATGATCAGTGAGTTACAACCAAGATGACACCCGCACACCCACAATGTATTGGCCAAATCAAACGACCAAACGGCGCATTCTGGAGTGTAATGAATTTGGTTCTGCGCTACAGAGGATCAGAATCCGTGCAATGGAATCCGTGTCGTCCAAGGCACTACACTCGATCACGCCCTGCTCACTGCCGTCAACAATACTATAACATATGAACAGACATTTATTTTAAATGGACTCTAACGGTAGCACATCTCATCTGTGCTTATTCTAATGAGAAATTTTTTTCATTTATCACGTAAAGTCCTTTGGTGAAAATAGCCGAACGAACAAAAGGCAATCCACTATACACATACTGGTCTTCACAACGGCTTGGCAGAGATCGTGGAGAAATGCCAACTGGACTCACTAGACGATATTCTAAGCGAACACTCTGTGGATGATCTAATTCCGTACAAAAAAGCCGCCAATAATTCGGTCACTGAATTGACACTGGCACCCTGTCCATCACGCCCACAGATCATACATTCTTGAAAGCGTAGAACCCCACTTAATCTACGGCAAGAGCTAAAGAGACAACAGTGTCTACGTAATCGAGAAATACATTTTTGACAAGTAACATTGTTCTGTGACCCATGTACTACTCTGACCCTTTACATTTTGCATTCACATGAGAACCGCTGTGGATGGGAGAGGATGTAATGAATGTGACTTTCGTCACGTCGCATTTATCAACCATGTGTACTTTACCGTTTCGGCTGTTACCGCGCCTTGTCAGGTGGATAAATCCCAGTTGACGGATCTTCGTTTCTTTCACTCGGGGCGTCGAGTACCCGCGCCATTTCACAACCTCCTATTTATAAAAACGAGAAAAATGAATGGTTCTACTACCATAACCCACTGTCACCAAGGGTATGAACTGGATCTTATACACAAAAGCCAATCCGGCTAAAGTGTATCCCTCGGGACGCTTTTCGTCTTGAGGGCAGACAGCACGTGTATCAGGAATACCCGTCTATTAGAAACAAGTGTACAGGGTTAGTGAGAATGGACAAGGTATTCTCTCAGTCGCAACTATGTCAAATGCGATAGAAACCCTAAACATATCTGCAAATGTCTCACCGCATACGCGAGCCAGAGCAGGCATCTCGCGTCTGGTGCACGAAAATCACACCCCTGCACCTAACATAGAGGCTGTGGAGATGTTGGGCAAGCATTATGCATTGTGAGGAGGACAGCCTCAAAAGCAGCGTTAATCTCAATTACAAACAGTTCAATGTCTCTGAAGCCACGATAACCTTCAATGCTGAAGACGCTCGGTGAAAGCCACTTCTCTGGCGTGCCCTGACAGCAGTACCACAGGGGTCCATCCTTGGGTCACTGCTGTTTATCCTGTTCGTCACCGAGCCCCCAAATGCCGTCAGTTCCGTTGCTTTTGTACGTCGACGGCTCTAAGATGTGGATAGCTGTAATCTTGCCTGAGGACCAACTTGTTTTTCAAAATAACTTCAGCTTTATGGCCGAATGGGCGACAGGAACCTTGCTACCATTTAACGAGTCTAAATTTAGGGTACTACATAGTCGGCAGTCCCTCTCATTTACATTACAACAATAATACGCGCCTCCTCATTGTTGAATCAGAGAAGAATCCGGGTACCAGTACAAAGAATCTAAGCACCGAGCTTAATTAAGTCAATGGCTTGAAAAGCTGACGCCAGATTATTACTCACAAGAACCCTCGCGGTCATACACCCTATCCACCTCACAACCATTTATGAGCAGTACGTCCGCCTCTGCTTGAGATTAATATCCAGACGTATACGCCCTAAAGACTCTCTTAGGCCTGAGTCCATCAAACGTCGCGCAACAAAGCGGGTCAAGGGCCTGCACAACCAGTCTTACCACATAAGGCTTAATTGCCTTGAATCATTCTCACTCACACACAGACGACTGAGAGGAGGCCTCATCCTAATGTACCGTATCCTAAACGATCCCTTGCAGCCCACCTGCGGCTTACTGCTGATGGCACACACTGGTCTCCGACGGCACCCGCCAACCAACAAGGCCAGTTGCTATGTCGGCAAAACTTTTTCTATAACGGTGTGTTCTCATTGGAATCCCTTCCTGTAAAACGTAATTGATACCTTAGAGGTGTCCTCATTTAAGTGAAAAGTGGATTGCCCATCCCCAGACTCCATGCATCCTATTCTGCTATCTCCGATATTAGGTAGACTGACACTACTAACCTACTAACCTTTTTTGAGTGAGTAAACAATGAGAATCAGTTGGGTTCATCTGCTGTGACCCAGAACGGACGTGTGTACGGTGACTTGACTGTCGCATGACTGGAATAGTGATGTGCAAGCCGACCTGCGTCGCACATTCTTTGCTCCTTAAGAACAGGATTTTTTTACGTATAGGCACGCGCCCGAATTTTCGTGCATAACACATATTTGTCTCCTCCTGGCAAACGTAGGTCCGATTCCTCACTTAGAGTAAGTGCGAGAACGAAATTGCAGCCCCATGACTCCCTCAACTGAGTGTCCGCGCAGTCCACACTGAAGTTGTTTCCAACAACGTCACGTAGCAGAAGGAAACTGAATCCCGTATCTCACCAACAGACTCCCGTCATCAACGAGTAACATGGCACAGAGCTTGATAAAGTATTTTAGTGCGGTATCCAACAAGACCCTGTCTCCACTCACTCGTCAACTTAACATTGAATAAACGCGTAGAACGACATACAACGGGCCATAGTATGGAAAAAAATAGGATGAAGTGCATCATACGAACTTCCACAAAGACCTAGATGGAATATGTAACTACACGTTTGGGAACTATCATAAAGAGGCAGGTGAAATCTCCAGGTCGTCACACAGCTATCACTTTCACACTGCAGTTCCTACTCATAATACAAAAGGAGCGCTAGTGCTAAGTTGAGTTTCCAGATTATTCAACCAAAGACTAATTAAGGTGTTAATTCTTCCATGTAGGAAGAATGCTAACATGGATCTTCAACTGGCCGCCAACTGACGAATGCATTCGTATTGAAATGACAAGTCGACGCGTGTCACGAGCAACCGCATGTCACTTAGAAACCCCAAAAGTCTTGCGTTGTTGTGGGATAATATATTTTGAAAACTTACCAGAGGTGACTGCGACGAGGGCTGCAGAGAACGCCGCGAACGAAACTCGCAGTGACAACCGCATGTAGAAGGGTATAATGACACAATGAAGACGTGACCGACGTTGAAATGAACGCAGATTGCTGCAATCACGCTGCGCGTGTAAATCGGTAATACCAAAAGAATCTCTGTAAATCTTTGCGGTAAAAAATTTTGGAGTTGCCAAGTGTAAAATTTCAAACGTGTTGCGTTTTTCTGAATACTAGAATTCGGCTGGCTCTAAACATTTTTGTTTTAAGTCCTTGAAGAGGTTAAGCAGGGAGTGTGCGGGTAGTGTATGACATATGGGATGGAACCTATGACAATCAAGGAAAATGTGTATGTAGCTCGTTTTGTGGAGGAAACTTAAATGGCCGGAAATAAATGAAAAGGATTCACTGGACGTGGAGATGAGAGCGGAGAATCTGTATGTAATGTAAGGGGCAGGGAAAGAGGGTGACGGAGACTTGCGAGTATGAACTAGGTTTGTTGGACGTCATCAGGATGACGCGGGTCCTGATAGGCTCTGAGCGTAAAATACGTCAAAGACCATAGTTTCACGTGAGGAGAGCGCAAGAAAGGACAAGTCGTGACCAGTAGCACCGAGTCGGGGTCGACGTCTTGAGAGTGTACATGAAGGTGTCTCAGTGAAATCAACTTCAACGTTCTTTCATCTATACAGCCAATTTTCGCATGCTGTTTGCTGTTTAGTTGTGATAAATTGAATAATGCTATTTACATCGAATCGGAATCGTAATCGTCGTTAGTAAAATACATTTGTTTAGTCGCGTAACATGCAGGAGAAAAACGGGAGTGAGGGAGTGGGCGGGGGAGACGGGGAGCGGAGCGGGGGGGGGTGGTGCGGGCGGGAAAGGGGGCGGGAGGGAGGAGAGGGGTGCGGGGGCCGGGCGAGAGAGCGGCGGCGGAGTGGTAAGGGAGCGGAGGGGGGGGGGGAGGGCGCGCGCCGGAGGCGCGCGCGGGGGGGATGGAGAAGTCGCTGGGCAGATACTGGTCAGAAAGGGAGAGCTTCTACCCAGTGGAGTATTGCCAGTGGGATTGAGCGTTTATGTGGATAACGCTGGTAAGTCGAGGTGCCCCACCTGATGGCGTCATTGCTTGTTCACAACAACGCTCCGACCGTCTAATCTCGACATGACCGTTTGAAGTCGTCCTATCGAAGATTCCCCAATCAGTCAACATGGCTTCTAACGTTCCATACTACATATGTCACCGTCTGCGGGCTTGCTGACAGAAGATAAACTAAAAACGATGAGCGATAACGGCACAGAAGGTTAAAGGCATGACTGTGACACAATTAGACTTAATACAGATCGAGCCAAAGGATGAAAACTGTGAGCACCTGTCGACAGAACAGCAAGAACGACTATGGCTTTGTGGAATTGGCTTTGACGGCTAACTATAAGCGCCGTGAAGGGATCCAGCAATGCTATGCTTGTCCAGGAAGGTCAAGGAAGTTGTCTGATGTCGAGCACACACCATCGAGGTTTTGATACTAGTCGGCAATGACACGTGCTGGGCGATTGGCATATACATGATTTGATCAGACAGATAAGCGAGAGTGCGCGCGGTGTCGATGGAGAAGAGTGTGGAGCTTATCGGATTAATAGAATGAGCTGTGACGAGAGATAGGATTGGATACTAAACGCTGAGTCGGTCGTAAGGAGTGTGGCCCTAGTAAGGAAGCCCCGAACATGACTTACCGGGGGAACTGACCATCGCTGTATACGTGTAATCGGGTATTAGGCGCGGGGAATATGTGCATTTTGGTGTAAAGGAGTGCATCGAACAGGCTGTCCGAGGAAGATGGGATGAACAATTGAATTGCGTTCATATGCAGCTGCATATGATCTGGAGTACATTGTGTTCAAGGAGCTCTCGTCAACAGCTCGTGGCCCATCATTAGGGCAAGGACTGAGACGTCAGGAGACGCCAGTGTTTGTAGTCGGATATCTCTCTGTGGCGAAGGCAAACCCGGGAATGTGCACGAATAAACCTTGCTACAGTATTCGTTCTGAACAATGTTTGAGAAGAAGCCAACATGTAATATTGAGCGTAGTTCTATGCGTTATAAGCTGAGATTATTCGACATTCTGAACCGCGTACCGAACTTGTTTTCTAGAAAGTAGTTGAATTTTCACAAGTGCAACTGGAATTGTCTGAGCGTTAGTTAGCAGTGGTATGAATTGATGATCTATCATTTTCTGAAACAACTGTAAGTTCTCTACCAGATTGTCCAAATGAACTATTGATGTATCTTGCTTATTAGCTGAGATATTCCACTTCTAATGCGTACTTAAAACTTGTTTTTTCTTCAGGAATTTGAGAAAACAACGTTGTTGACCAGAATGCCGCATGGAAAGGATTCAAAGGATAGAAGGGAAGCGGAACATGCGGACGACGAATGAATCACCTTAAATTTTGTACATTTAATGATGCTTGCATAAACTATTTACATTTCGAAGTCGTCTTCTAAACAATTTCCTATATGATATCAAGTACTTTGGACCGTTCGTGATAATCTGGATGTAAGTTAGCAAATGGTGTTGTGTTTGTTTAGTGTTCGTCGGGATAGGAAACGCGTTGTCGAAAAACCGTTAGTAATAAAATAAAGGCTATGAAAAATTTTCCGTCGACCGACTCATGAGTGACTCAAAAGTGTTCAGTTGTTACACTCATGAGTCACTCGTGAGACGGTCATGAGTCACTCATGAGTCGGTCGTGCTACCTGGGTGATATTTTCTTAATTATATTCCGCTTGCATAGTCGTCGGTTTCTACAACTATTGCACATCTTCCATGGAATCATGACGTACTCTGTAGTGCCGACGAGTCACCTTCTGACGAGTGAGCGAACAGCACTCTCTATTTCGTTATATTATCATATATTTCTTTGCTGTATTCCATTTCTGATTCCATACCTGACGATTTATAGACAAATCATACTTTATCATGGCTTGAAACACTTTTTAATCTGCTCTTATCCATTTCTCTTAATTTTGTCTGAGTTAAGCAAAACCGTTCACTTCCATGTTCAAACACTTATAGACTGCTACATTTATTTGCCTTGGCATTTACGAGTTCAGTCAAGCAGGTAGGATCTTAGACGCTTATAACCGTTTCCATCCACTTGTCTTACCTTACTAGTTATGCCAAACAGTGCTATATGCTGAAACGCAGGTGAACGTCTGAAGTCACTGAGAACGAACACATGGGATATCGACGTGAATTATGTATTTGAAGTTCTGTGGAAGGTGGTACACCACTAACTCCACCTTCATTCAGCACACGATGTAGCCAGTTGGTTTTCGCGCGTTCGGCGTGTCCTTCCGAATGACTGACGTCCTGTGTCACATGCGATCGTAGTCATCTTGTTCAACACATGATATCTACAAGAAAACTGTGTACACATATGTGAAGAACTCCTTAGTTCAAATTCTACCAACGAGGATAGTCGCTCCGTTATCGTAATCTCGCACTCCCTCGCTTGTGTGTTGAACCAGTACGTTGTCAGTGGCCCGTCTAGGTCGGCATCCGTCTGGTTGGGTGATGTGCGGGACTTGGTTTTCACAATCATTGGGGAGGTGTAAACAATGGCTAAAGTGGAGGGAATTGACAAAATTAAGAATTCGAAACGTGCACCTACCAGGTGACTGAGGTCGAAGCTGATTGCCACAGAATGGACACTCACTTATGTCCGCCATTTGAATGCATTCAGGGTGAAAAATCAGCTGATCGGCATCACACCGATAGCTGTCCATCTGTACCGGATCACCGCAGTGTCCACATGGCAATCCTGTTTCCGGATTCTTCACCCATCTGGGTTGCATACTGCTTGTAAACGAGCCAGTGGCGAGTCATACAAAGGTCGTAGCACGTTCCACTATTTTAATGGCATGATATGATGATATGTAAGTCACGTTTGAACCTACGATATACGGTGTACAGGTGCAACTTACTGTTCCTCATTGTCTACCGTAGCCATTCGGTGGAAGAGATAACGACTGCGGAAGAGAGTTCGTCTGTTAACGAACATGACAAACAAATGTTACCCACTTACGTGCTTACGTACGGCATCGCGTACATGAAAGTAACACAACATTATGTCGCAGCCGAACACCACATGGGCTGCTCTCATTTGCGCAGCCATTTTATCCATGACAAACGTCTTCACCACAATGTGCTCACCCATCATTTCTCGAAACATTTCGAACAGCTTAGGTAGTGAAGCACACTTCTCACTACGAACGTACCCGTACATCACGGGTCGGCCGTGTCCCATACCATCTGTTACGAGGAACTGATATAACTTCCAGCTTCGAAAGTATGACAAGGTGTTCAATGACATACTTATGCCTGTTTGTCCCGTGGGTAGCATCCACATTCACAACATGTGGGAAGCGTCGGAATAGTTCAGTTTGCGTTCGCTGAGCAAAGCAGATATGCGTATATCTGTTGCCTTCATCCCGCATGGTGCGCACCACACCTATCGCACTAATCACCGACAGAACTTGCTCAAGGTTCTCTGATGATCCGTTACCGTTGTTACATAACAAACTCACTTGAAAATGCAGTGCGGATTTCCAACGTCAGCGGTTGTGATAAACTTCCCGTAAACATCCGCTACATACTGCTTAATATCAGCAGTTGGTGTATTGTATTGAAACAGACTCCTGCATTCGTTCAATTCACCGACAGTGAGTCCACGATTTGTAGGATGGGACTCATAACAGACGATTGAGAGGGTGGTTGTGCTCTAGCTCGAAAGAGCACACAACCAGACAGTCATTACGTCGGACCACATGGAAGCGTGATCTGCAACATGTATCGCGAGAACTACTTTGTTAAAACTAACAGTTAACCCACTAGACACGTCGCACTCCTCTGCATACACTCCTACGCCTTTTGTACTTCGTACAACGATAATAAATCTGCAGGGTTTTCAGGGAACCATGCAACCTTACCTTATCGTACTTCAGAATCGTTTTCGACCTACGGCTCGTCCCACGAACGTAAATAACCCACCTCCTCCATGTACCTCTGAGGCACTCTGCCGAACTTGTGAGAGAAGGTGCCGAAAAACGTATACAGTTTTCAGCGATTTGTTCACGGGTTCCAAGGTTGGGGATCCTAATTAACACCCGGATCCAGTCAGTTTGTCCGTTTCGATGTCAGCGGTTTTCTGTTGACCTGAAAGGCAGTCATTGGGGGCTTCAGATAATACCGAGAACACAGTGAAGTACTAATCTGATAGAAAAGAACAAAATACTAATCTAACAACTTTTAAGTAAGTGAGAATCTAATAACACTTTGAAACGGTCCCTAGAAGAGCAGCTAACAACCTCTAATGGAAGGTCGTTCCAGTGGTTGATAACCCTGTAAGAGAGAACTGTTGCCTAAGGAAGGTTCGGGGTCGAAGCTTATGGAGCTTCTTGTTGTGACCCCTCCGACTGTTATCGACTACTGGGGTAAAGAATTGCTGCACGAGTCCTGCGCTAAAGAAAAAGTGCGTAAGGATTAAGTCACCGCGGAGTCTTCGAAACTCAAGTGGGTAAAGATCAAGAATTTCAAGACGAGACTCGTAGGAGAAATGCCGCAAGCCAGTGACCATTTTAGTGGCTACTCGCTGGACACGTTCGATGGTATGTCCTTTTTCAAGCCGGTGTATACGACTTGATTAGCATACTCAAGCAGTGGTCGTATGTAGACCCCGTAGAGCGACTGAAAGGCATGCCTGTCTATGCGGGGAAAGGTTCTTATCATCCCAAGAGTCCTAAATCACTTTTCAGCGCGCGTTGCTAAAAGTAAGATCAGGAAGATCGTTGATATATATTAAAAACAATAACGGACCGAGTACGGATCCTTGAGGAACTCCAGCGGAGATCGGAGAGGAGAAGAAAGGTCCGATCCGGTTTTTACTCTGAAAGTCCTGTTGCCAAGAAAGGATGCAATCCAGCGGAGAACCTCCCCTTGGATGCCATAAGCCTCTAGTTTATGTACAAGAGGACCGTGTGGGACACGGTCAAAGGCTTTGGCAAAGTCGAAGAAGATAGCATCCGAGATATGGCCATTGTCTTTGGCGTCTGTCAGGCTATCCATGAAGATTAGCATATTCGTTATGCATGACCGGTCGGGAAGAAAGCCATGCTGGGTAGAGGAGAAAAGGTTATTGGAGAAGTGCCTAAGGATGGCGCGTTTTAAAAGACGTTCCATTACCTTGCACGGGATGCTGGTAAGGCTGATCGGCCGGTAACTAGCAGGGAGTGACGATCGCCTGCCTTAAAAATAGGTGTGACAATGGCCTCTTTCCATGCCTTTTTCGCGTGCTGGTACAGATCGTCTGTTT
>LOND01000827.1:0-15798 GCA_014220965.1 Paragonimus kellicotti | reverse complement strand
TAAACGGAAAATGCACATTTTTGTTATTTTTCCATTAATCCCTGTCATTAAACTACCGCACACTCCTTGCTTACGTCTTCGGAAGATTAAAACAAAAGAATGTTCAAGCAACAGAATTCTACGATTTCAGGAACTGCAACACGCAACAAAATTATAACAACTTCGGCAACTTCAAAAAGATTTTTACCACAAAGATTACAGAGATATTTTTGGTCTACCGATTACACGCAGCAATTGGAAATAGTGGTGGACCACGTACAGATCCTTGTGTCACAACCGCTGAGATAGGTGCGAGGGAGGAGAAACCGGAATCGGCTTTAACACGAAACGTTCATTTGTTGAGAACCAAGACGACCCGGCGGTGAACATCGCCTTTGCTGCCATATGTCCCCACTTTCTGTAGATTTCGGCCATGTGGTACCCGGTAAAATACTCAGGCAAACTCGGAGAAAGTGGTATCCGAATCTAAATTGAGGTATAGAGATGAAAGTATTGTCCAAAAGGTGCTCTGGGATAGTTCGTTTGCAGAGACGCTGTAAAGCTTCTCACGGAATACCCGTTGGACTGATGTGCCAATAACTGACAGCGGATTGCCGATCACCCGACTCATAGATAGGGATTATGTTAGCCCATTCCTATTCTTTAGGAAAGACTGTAGCAGAACTAGTCCATATAAAAATGTCGTGAGTTGGTTTGGCTAATAGAGTAGGCGCTTACTTCAGTTTTCGTGGATGACTGCGGTACGGGACAATTAAACTAAAAGGGGCAGATTTAGAAAGTAATCCCTGAACATCGTACACTGAGAATTCTGCACGTAAAAACTGTTACTTGAAGACCCGTGAAGACAGACTCCAGAAAGAAGGTGATCAGTCAGTCACGTAAACAGTGGCGTACTCATTCCTAAATAATTCAGCAACAAGGTTGGTCCTGGAGGTGGTTTCTCCGTTCGATTATCTCAAGGACAGTGGTGAGTGTGGACATTTGCGACGGTGTCGCATTTTTCTCTCTACAGAAAGCTGTTGTTCGAGCACGTTATTTTGAACACTTTTGATCGCTGTCGTAAGTGATAGCGACGGATTTCTGATTTGAGACGGCTGCGCATTTTGTGAAACACCTCGGCGTCTACGGCCTTATTGGACTGTCTCTGCCTTGCAAATAGTCTCGCGGGGTTGTCAAGAATTCGGCGAATCATTCCGAAATGGGATATCAAGAGAAGCGCCTTATCAACTTGCTTGGAACATACGACAAATCAGCATCATGCAGACTACGTTTTACAAGTCGGTAGTCTGGGGTGACCGAGGTAGCGTCCACGTAAAGAAGTTTGAGGTGATTTCCTATGGTATCGAAGCCAATGCGGTGGAAATTTCGTACCAAATGCTTCTTTGCAGGTTACTGTACCCAGTAGCAAAGATGCCAAAGACTAGGCTCAAATAATCACTTCAGCCTAAGCAAGCCGCAATACTAACCTGATCAAAGCGACTACGGGATCGGGCGACGGAGGGATATACCCCGGACGGTATCTCGTCGCAGACTCCCCGTATTGTGTCCAGGCTTTCTGCTGCATAGCCAGCGTCAGAGCCGAGAGAATGGTATCTTCTGGAGGTTGTTAAACGTTTTGTGTCGAAGGGGCTTTTGAGGCGATCAACTTACCTATAGCAAGCGTACGAGATAATTGTGGATTCAGAACGAATTTGGTTCAAGCGGGACGGAAGATCATCCTCGTCAAGCGGTGAACTGGATGGTGGAGGACAGATAACTGCCAATACCGGAGATTCGTAACTACGGAGACTTATTTTTAATCTCACAACATCGAGCACAGATGATGGAATATTGCTGCTGTATACAAACGGAGGGGTGACTTAAGACTAATGCAACTAGCGACCTATCTCATGCGTCCTCTTTTGCAATTAACACGGTAAGCTGAATTGCGGGGGTACATGTTTCACTACCACTTATCTTTGACATTAGTGAGAGCGACAATGCGGGGATGCTTGTAATGTACCATCTATCTTAATCCCGGAAGTTTTTCACCAGACGATGTTAGTTGGCATAATACAACTTGGGGCCACCTCATCATAGGGTGACCCCAGAAGGACTAAATGATGGAGATGTGCATCCCATACGAATGGAAGGAGGAGTTAGTGGCGATGAGTGGCGTTTGTCGGGCCTGTTGTGCCAACTCTTCTTTTGAAGCGTTTCCCAGTAATCGCAACTCGGTTCTCGCTTCCGTGTGGCGGTGGTAACCCTCGCATAATCACGGCGGGTTAATAAAGTATTACTGGACTTTTGCATAACGTAGCTGAGTGCCGTGCTTGCTGTCTTGCCACATAACCACTTTCTGTGGTCGTTTTCTGAGCACTCTTTCCTTCGACCGTGTTGTTTACTGACGGTATTCGAGGAACATTGCCTTCTCCTGTGTTATTCGATAACGTCGCTCATCGCAAGAGACCTGCCGAGAAACGTGCCTTTCGATTGGCACATGGCCCCAATTTTCTTTATGGTAGGGCTTGCGTGACGCTTAACAGGGTTCAGCCGCATGGTCGCCTTGCGCGCTGGCTGTCCCGGGAGCGCTTCTTTTACTTTCCGCACAGCGGATGTGCGTGCCTTGCGACGTTTGCTACGTCTTTGGGAGGAATGTCGGTCAGACTGTGGCCTCGGAATACCAGGTGCCGACATTTCCACCACCTCTTCAGAAGTATATCCCACAGACACACCGTGGGGGCCTAAGATACTTGTATGGAGTGGCCACTACAATGACCGCGGTCCCCTTGCCACACGCTCTGAACAACCCGGCCTCTCGGTGGCTGTCTGATTCAGCATTACCAGGTTTTTCAGTGTACTGTACGTCAGAAACCTCGGGAGACTGTGGTAGAGACCCAAGGACTGGAATGGACTCTGTCCCACAAAGTGAAGCTCTCAGTTTACGCTCTT
The DNA here is from genome assembly GCA_014220965.1 of Paragonimus kellicotti. Lineage (NCBI taxonomy): Eukaryota > Metazoa > Platyhelminthes > Trematoda > Plagiorchiida > Troglotrematidae > Paragonimus > Paragonimus kellicotti. The sequence goes on along the minus strand of LOND01000827.1, from coordinate 12,867 downwards.
TGACGAACTTATCTCGAGAAAAGTTTCTGGCGTCAGGAAGGCAACGTTTCAGCCTGTTCTTCCTTGATATATTTTCCTCTCGACTTAATGCCGTGGATAAGGTCATCATCATGCCTTTTATAGTTGCCATCCTCTTGACCCTCAGCCGGTTGGCACCCGTAATGTGGCCTCAGAAGTTAAGTGTCAGGGTGACAAGCAATTGCTTAGCCAGTATCAAGGGCCACTGTTTGTCACGTAGGTCGCTCATATTATCAAGCGGGTGCGGCGTTCACTTCTATGTTTAAGAGCCGTTGCTGCATCCCTTACTGATTGCTAGCGAGGTCTATAGCTTCATTACCCGTTACCAACGGTGGGCATGTGGCACAGAGCTCGTTGACTCTGGCGGACGTTTCTTGCTACTGGATGACTAGAGAAGTCAGCCTTATGCAACAAGTTGATGAGCTGCACAAGCTGTATTTCCAGTGCTCCGATGATTAGTGCCTCAGTGTCAGTCACTGTCTTCCGCAGGTTGCTCAAATTGGGTACAGTCCCACAACATAAGATAGAAAATATACTTCCGACACCACATAACTTTTAGGTGGATTCGTGGTCGCTTTGCCGTAATGTCGATTGCTGATCCACTGTTAGTCCGGCGTTCGTTGTACCAATGTCGTCGGGAAGACGGATAGCACCAATTTCAAAAAACGGAGCAGGCACTGGGACGTGAAGTCCGAGATAGCTTCTTTCGTATGATGCAGACGGGGTGTCAAGGACACGCAGAGGTGGAGAAATGAGTGTGATCTACACAGTGCCTGTAGCGTAGGAAGTAAGTGTGGCGATCTGAGATCAGTTATGGAGCGCGTATATTTTGAAGCACCGTGACATTTTTACGTCTGAAACCGTGCCTATTCTCCACAATAACTGAACCAGAAAACCGATTAATGGACAACAATGTACTTCGCTGTGAGCCAAGCTGTCGGCTAAGCCTGAGAAAAAATGGAGTGCAACAAAAGAGAGCCGGTTTCCGTTTTTTCATATATGAGCTGATGATGACGGTGAATTTTGGTAAATGGCCCGAACTAAATTCCTGAATGATACATGAAAACTACATGATTCATGGAACCTGGCACTATCGCACAGTGTGTGGTGTTTAGATGGTCCATTACATGTTGATTACTTCCGTACGGCGAATCAACGCAATGATGAACATAGAATACGTGTTCCGGTGAACATTCGAGAAACACCTAAACCTTCGCAAATACCTTGGGGGACTGAACAGATTTTAGCGGAAGACCCACGCAAGATTCTTCATCTAAGTTCGCAAACTGTGGTAAGTGTGAAGTCACACAGGTGAATAGAATGATCACCGGCTGACCGCACGGAAGTGTTGCGTACAAAATCGTGCACTGTACATATAGAATGGTAGCTGCCAAACGGTAATATTTTCGTGTGGCTTGTATTGTGTTACGATTTGGATTTGCTGACTACAACTTCAAGGCGTCGTAGGTAGCTCATTATCGTTGTAATGCATGTCGTTTGAGAAATCCATGCTGCAGCATTCATACGACTTCCAAGTTGGACAGCCGAACACATCACATGACTAGTTATCGGATAGCTTCTGATGAGCAGCATGTCAGAGATGGAGAATACTTTAAAATTGTACGTGAACTGAAGTTATATGACAGGAATGAGTTTAAAATTGTGAAGCATGTTGATTATTTACGTAACCTATGAAAAAAGAAGTTCAGGCTAGACTCTCGTAACGAACCTATTAATAATTATATCTATTGATCTGTGTCAAGGGAGATGCTTCTGAGATTTCCGTTCTTCCTCTCCAAAAGTTCTTTCCAGCTTGTCCTAAAGTTAGTGATCTTACTTCAGCTGACACGACTCACCAGCTGAATTATGGTGTGATTATACTGTGACACGCCGTACTGCTTGACGCAACTCGTGTAAGCGTGACGCATTTTACACGATGATATGTGACAAAACGACGTCCAGTTAGAGAACAGTTTTAGAACGTTTGTCGTGGCTCTTGCCCTGCACGTCAGCTGTTCAAACCTCTGCCGGTGATCGTTCAGCTGCACACTGACAAGTAATCCGCGAAATTTACTCCGTGTGCCACGGTATTTTGCCGCTTTCACTTAACAAATAATGCTTTCCGATAACATCGTCACTTAGTGGGTTGGGACAAGTTTCGCAGAATCCATGTTTATCAACCGACACGTAATACGGTCCTCACAAGAAATGCATTGCGGTTTAAAAGGTTACTGTAGGCTACAAAGTCTGTTGGTCTGTAGGCTTTTCAGTCCCCATGTAAAACTGTTGGCTCGTCTGGAGCGTCGCATTTACGGAAGTGGATTGTTCTGTTTGGTAATTACACAAACAACCAAGCGGAGAACAAGAACAGGTGCATCAAAAGTGCTGTGTCTGAATGCTCGGCAGTTTATATTTTAAGCAAACACATTGTTGGACGTCCGAAGAGTATGTTTGCTGATTACCTATCCACTGCTGGCGTAGAACGCATGAAACCATTTGAACCATCTGCAGGGATGTGAACATCTCTCTATTTCTGAAACCTTCGTCGGAATGTGCGAGGTGTTTTCCTTAGGCACTATGATAATAGTAAGACTGAGGATGTAGGTTATGAAAAACAGATATAGAATCTTCATTGTAACAAACAGCGAATGGTTCACGTTGCCATTACGGAAAACAGTAGATACAACTGTTGATCCTTTTCCCTGCGCCTGAAGCCGTGTAACCACGGCGTCGCGGATTTCCTCGTGATTGACAGACCACTAGGCAGAGTAACAGGGGAATGTTGGCCGGCGGTACCCACCATTGTCCCCGCTGATGTTGCACTTACTAAAGTGTTGGAACCCATTGTGTGCATGGCCATCCCTGTTACACCTTCGCGTCCAGATAGGATTAGAAAAGCGCTCGACGTATGTAAAGATATTGCCATTACGTCGAACTGTGCGGGTGGTGAAAATAGTGGCAAGAATGCAACGACACTTTATGGTGTGAATGAGTTGCTGTCAAAGCATCCCGATCTTATAAAGCATTGTTCACTTCGTGGACGACTGACTGCGATTAAGCGGCAGGAAATCGTTCTAAAGCCCACGACCAAAGAGTAAGGCACGACCGCCTTTCGCCTCCAGCCGTAGGATCACAAAGAAAACAGGTGAGAACATGTTAGATATTTAACTGAAATATCTTTCCCTGTAGCACTTTTCTGACTACTTCTAGCAACTACCTTAACCACTCGTCTTCATCATTCAGCGAAGATGTGTTTGTCAGAAAAATTGGGTCGTATGGCTGCTGTTCCGGAAACGTGTGTCCAGATTGTTTCCACAAACTTCTACAATGGATCACCCAGTTGGCCTTTAGTCTAAAACAGTGTCTCCCAGCCGACTCAGTAAGAGTCGGCAATAACTCCGTAATGCACCCAGCGTCCCTTAGCAGATCTAGTACCTTTCTGATTCCAGCAAACCTCCATTTCAGAATAACTTGTTTCAACGTGCTTAATATCTAACGTGTGCCACCTCTGACAGTAAAAACAGTGAACTTCTGCGCGCGCTTTCTCATGCCGAATGACTTCTTTGTTGTCGAATTACATGAACACATGGCTTCACCAAAATGCATCTTTGCCCTCTCCCTAAGGCTTGATGAGCAGATATTGCCGCTCTTTCGAATCCCGTATTGGTTGGACAACTCGCGAGGTCTGTGAAATTTCGTCAATTTTGAGAACATAACGAAGTCCAGTTCAGAGGACCGCCCACTTCTTCGCAAAAGTAGAGGCTTTCTGATCGTTCCCCATCGCGACAAAATTTCCTGCACATTTTTCCGGAACCAACTGCGTCAAATAACGACGGAATTCGTCGACCGGCCACTTTCTCCATCCTCAGATGACGGATTTCTGGCATGACCTTGACCATTAGGTCAGTGTTAACCTTGTGAGCCAAAAATTGATGTAACTACTCAGCATTTTCTTCGAACATGGGAAAATTTTGAAACTATCATTTTCGACGCGTGTGTCCCAGATTCTTTCTCATAAACTTGGATTTTTCTCTCTTGCTATGACTGTTTCGTTAAACTCTTCACAAAACTGGCGTATTGTACAATTATTAATTGAGTGTATGGAGTGCATTTATGCATTTTATAGCGAAAAAAAATGATGTAAAATTGATTTCACGCCTCATTTGAGCGTTAGTTTCTCACAGGGCTGCGTTTTGAGAAATTATACCATTATGATTATTATATTTAAGTCAATGGGTGGAGAAGGCATGTGGTGCTGTTTTTTATGCCTCATAACTCCTCCGAATACCCAAACCTCTTCCACCCATGCCATCTATCACTGCCACCCCCCCCCCCCCCCCCCCATATCCGTCTGGTGCTCCATTGCACTGTTTAACTCCAAAAGATTGTTAGCCCGCGTAATCCATCGGCTTCCACACTCTTGGTCTGACAGCGACGAGGCAATCCTCTCCGGACTCAGTTGTATCCTCTCCTAGGATACTCACACATCTTAATTAATGCAAACAAAACTAGCACTTCGAATCCTACTGGTATGAAGGCTTGGTTGATGCGATTCCTGCAACATTTCTAATGGCAGTTAAAGCCGATGGCCTTACAGATTATTTGACCAATTGTACAAGATGGCGCGAAGACCATGCTCCTTCCCGTCTAGATTACATCTTCAATAATGAGGAGCTAGTGGTAAACAACCTAATAGTGGGCGCCTCACTCGGCTTAAGCGATCACGCTGTAGTGGCCTTCGACTCCATTTATAGTGCCCAACTCACTTCTAAAGCAAACGTTCCACAAAGGAACTCTCGAAGAATTAGGGTGGATTGGCTGTGTATATACCCAGCATATGGTCATGGGACCAGTTCAAATCGTCGTCTGCGAAGGAACTGTGTGACCATTTAACTTATGCTATTTGAGAAGCCATGGATTATTCGTATCCATTTCACCCAACAGGCCACCGGAAACCGCAACAACAATTTCGGTCCAGAACATTAAGTATGATTCACATTAAACCACTAGCATAGGCTCGGTTTAGAACGCCCAGGGATTTAGATGATCATCATCTTCACGCGTGAAATCTCAAAACAATTGAACTAACCAATCAGGGTTGGGTCGACTGGATTTTCATCCGCCGCTTCAAACCCGCGAGCTGGATAACGATTCCCAAAAGTGGGCTTAGTGAAATTTGTTTCAGAAGCCGTAAGCTGAAGGCGCGTCCCTAGCTAGCCGGCTCGCAAGGGTGTACCAGCTCAGATTTTGAAAATTTTGAAGTCCTAGCCGACGTCTTCAGCACTGTGTTCACTAACAACGTGCCCAACTGTTCCGTGGCAAAGATTATTAACACTAACGGAGAGGTCCCCATGGTAGATACCACAGCGGATGCCGTGCTAGCGAAACTTCGGAGAATTACATTCGAGTCTCCCGGGCCAGGATTTATTTCTGCTACGAGCTGTACTCAGTAGCTGTCCGCGGCAAACCATCCTGTTACACCAGCCAATTTTGTTAGATTGGCGCCCGAAAAAGCGATGGGGAAATAGGCGAATATCACTCCCATCTTCAAAGGTGGACAGCGAAGTCAGCCTTGCAACTATCGCCCGATTGCCCTCCTATCCTGTGTGTCCAAGGTCCTTGAAGCGTTAGTCCACGATTCATTATCTAAGCATCTTTTGCACAAGCTTTCTTCTGCAGCGAGCAACACGGCTTCCTACGTGGTCGCTCGGGTAATAAAAATTTGCTGTTAAATGCAGACCAGTGGACAACTGCTGCCGACAGAAGAGAGGGGGTAGACGCTATTACTTGAATTTGCCAAAGCTTTTAGCCGAGTGAATCATTCTGTCTTACTCGACAAGCTTCACCGCTGTGGTGTCAAGGGTAACCTCCGCTGGCCCGACTCTTATTTATCAACTGTTAGCCTATCATGTTGCGGATTGGGTTCCATCCAGTATTCTTCGTCAAAACCCAGCCCCAGCGGAGGCTCACAGGACTCCATTCTGAGGCCACTACTCTTCTCTATCTTCATCAGAGATCTGCCACCCGAGGTATCGTTTCCACTGCTGCTGTTTGCCAATGATATCAAAAAGTGGCGTATTGTGCGTAACAGCTCTGACGCGAACTCCCTGCTGGCTGATATTAGTGCCCTTTACAAATGGTCTAAAACGAACTCCACCGCGTTCAGTATCAGCAAGTGGAAAGTTATACCTATCAGACGTAAGCACAATTTTCCTTACTCTCTCGGTGGAGTACCGCTCAAAGTTACGTATTAAGATAGTGACCTTGGAACTGTTGTGACACACAACCCCTCGAGTTCTCCCAATGTTGAAGCGAGCGCCAAGAAAGTCAATAATGTACTGGCGCTTCTGAAGCATATGTTTGGAAAGTTTGAACGATCAGGTTTCACTAAACTGTACAACAGCTTTATTCGTCCCCATCTCAAGCAAAGGAACTTAGTTTCGTCGTCTCATTTACAGAAGGACAAGGTCACTTTGGAAACTGGTCAGAGGCGCACGATGAAGGCAGTCCGTGGGTTGAGTGTAAAACACGACTTTGATGGACTTTAAAAAACTTTGATCTCTTCTCCCTGGGAATAACTCAGACAGAGAGGCTAAACCTGATACAATGGGTCATAAATCTGAGGAGGATCCGAAACCATTTGCGTGTGCAGAACCCTGCCCATTCTGCGGATACTAGCTAACTCAGAGGGCATTCCCTGCACCTAAAAGGCAGTACAGCAGACTTGAGTTAAGGCGCAGTCTTTTCTCGGTTCGGGTATTTGCAATATCTGAAACGTCTACTAGAAAACATATCGTGAGTGCCACGACTTTAGGGCTGCGCGTGGAAGATCCGTCTTTTTTGGCAATTCGTAAACCCTCTAACACTTAGTCCATGCCGTATTGCATGGCGCTGTCCTACGCTTAGCCATATGTGTTCTTATGTTGAATGGCTCACACCTACTTAGGCACATCCATCCAACTACATAATTGAGGGTTTAATAACAGTAGGCGCGCATTTATTTATTCTCCATTTGAGCCCTTCGACACAATCAAGAAAAGTTGCTACATGTAATTATCCCTCTGGTACAGAGATTCCTCGTCCATCAAAAGCCATGGCTTTCTAATTCCGTCCGTCACTCCTTGGAACTTCTAGAAAATGTGCATGAAATACTCCAATTGGTTTGTTTACCTCGTATAAGTACATCATTATATTACTATCGTCCCCTGTACCTTGATCCGAGGTGGTGCGTAGCGAAACCCTTTGACGTTGAAGCATTGAAGGCGCCAGGATTATCGGCGCGGGAATCTGGTTCTTCTGGGTCCCTAGTTGTCGGTTGTCTTTTGCATTGTACTGAGTTGACCTGTCAAGGGTCGCGCACACTCCACGCAGCTAACTGTGGAGACCGCAGGCTTCGAACATGTTCGAAGGTGGTCGGCCGGCGCATTAAAGCAAAGGTCTACGACTTATATGAGTTCTGGAAGCGCTAAATAACAGAGAATTCCCCCTAGAATTTTATGAACGACAGAGGCACATCGACGCTTCTGGAATCAGATGAACCGAAGACGACCGGCTAAGAATAACTCAATGAGTAACAAGGGTTATGTAGTCCACTCATGACGTTAACGTTAGCGAGCGAATAACAAGACGGAAAGATACTACAACGGAAAGACAAGCTAGCGCGCAGCGTGAGTCGTACGTTCGAATGTACGGGAAACTTTTCAGTCTCCAAATCAGTTCAGACAAATATTAGGCACACACAAAAGTCGGAAGCCAACATGAGTACAAATGGCAATCGTAACCGTAACACAGTTGAACATGAACAAATATGATTGCTACACGATCGCTCTTCGATACTGCTGCACTATCTGCCGAGCGACTTCTGTTAAGCCAGATATCACTATCCTGAGATTCACCTCCTAAGCGAATCCAGGGATCGACGCCGAACCACCAAATGGCCAACAGGGTACCTTTCGAAAATTTACTGGCGACCATCACTCATGAAACTTCATCAACTGCTAAATGCTGTCTGTTGCCACTGCACGTTAATTCCGCGACTTCAGATTCGGGAACTCCGCCAGCCAATTTCATCGAGACGGGTATTGGAACAGTCCAACAGAATAAAACCCGGTCAGTTCTCTATCGGAAATGGAATGATAATGAGAATTAAAGCTCAACGCACTAACCCCTGTGTATTAATATTGACTCTGGAAAATAGTGTACAGAGAGAGCACGTGAAGCAAACGGGGCACAAAACAAGTTGTTTACGGCCCCAGGACGAACAGTCCGTATTAAAAGTTTTCATTAAAACGAAAGTAGATAAAAACCAAAACCCTGAAAAATGTACAATGGAATGTGACTATTGAAAACATTATTTGTTGTAGTCGCTACGACACTCTCCCCCAGAAGACTAGTAAGAATTACACATACCTTCGTTGTTCCAGAAAGAGTTGAAAATATATCACTTCTTTCTTTGCTGATCAGAGTTACAGGGTGATGCGCATAAAGAATAGAGACGTGGGATAGGGAATGTCAAAGCTCGAGGGAGGGCCGGTCTAGGATGGTCGCTGCACAAAAGTAACTTCTAACTGAAACTTAACTCGAAACGTCTCACACGGTAGTTGAAAGATCTGTGGAGTGGCTTTCTCTTGTCTGGTGCCCAGCACGCACATCGTGCGTACAAAACACCTCGAAATCAGTGAGCAATAGCAGTAAAAGTGACTGTCGCGATTGTCAGCTCTATCTCGCAGAAGCCATTTTCAACTGTCCCAAGCGGTTCTATGGATAGGTTTCGTCCGTTATGAAATCTCGATTAGCTGTATCATCACTAATTGGTCCGTCTTGTTTGCCAGCTAGCATTCAGGAGGCTGCCAAGTTACTCCGTAAAGGCGTTTGGTGACTCAAACAGCGCACGATAACCAGGGAGCCCGAGACAAGCCACCGCAGTCGAAGTCGACACGATTTCTTGGAGCCTGATGTCAGGCCTAATTTTTTAGGCTGAAGCCTCGATAGCTTACCGCTCATCCTGTTTAAGAAATGTGTTACTGTGTTAGCTGCACCATTTTCGGCGTTGTTTCGAAATTGATGTATATCAAGTACTTTTCGCAATCCCTGAAAGCATGGTGTTACCCCGCCTATCTACAAGGTCGGCGACAGAACGGATGCAGGCAACCATCACCCATGTGCGTCCAAGACAATGGGAAGCATAATAGACAACGGCATAAGGGCGCAACTGTAATCCACTAAGTTCCTGACGAATCATCAGCACGGATTCTGACGAGTATATTCGTGCATCGCTGACCTACTGATGGCATTAGACTCCTGAACGGACGGTCGCGGAAGAGCGCCGTCAAGTAAGTGTTGGTATCTCAAACTTTGCTAAAGCCTCTGATAGACTAAATCAGTGTTCTACTTAGTAAGCTGTTGGTCCCGACAACCAGCTGTGCAAATGGATCCAACACAATCTGTGCGGGCCAACGAAGAGCTGTACGCTGGCTTCGAGGTCAACATGAGTGTCCCGAAAGGGCACATACTAGGCCGTTCATTTTTCTCATTATTTGGGAATTACTTACTATCTGTTAGCCAATCCCCCTGCTCATGTATGTAGACGATACTAAAGTTTGGTGTATTCTACGCTATCCTGAAGACTGCCATTCTTACAGCGGAATCTTGACGCAATGCACTGGTAGTCGATAGAAAACAGCCTCATATTGAACACTAGTAAATCGAAAGTCATGCATACATGATACGAGAATAACGTAATCTACGGGTTTTGTGGGCGACCGCTCAACCTTGTTTCTCCAGGAAAAGGACGTTGGGACTCTACTTTTGCTAAGCCCCCATCTTAGTGCCAATTCTCTGACACAGGCGAAGAAAGCTAAATGGCAGATTAGCAGCGCCTAGTAGACTACCAGGGAAATTTCGAGCAGAATACTTTGCGCGCACCGTCGGTTCTGTAGTATGACCGCTGTTGGAGGCAAACATGTAGGCGCACACTCCATACCTGGAAAAAATAAATAGTCACACTGGAATCTGCGCAACGACCTGCAACGCGTACTGTTATACAGACTAAAGTTCTTGAACCTCTTCTTACTAGCCTACGGATGCCTGCGGGGTAGAGATGATTTTCAGCCTTAAAATCATGACCACATAGAATCACCCCACTCAAAATCTCCTCAAGCTTGCAGGGATCACCAACCTAAAAGGACACAACCTCAAGCTAGGCATAACGCGTAGTCGCATAAAAGTTTTGGTATCCTCAGTTTGCTCAACCTGGAACGCCCTTCCGACAGAACTCGTGGGGCTACTACCTTCGGGATGTTCAACAAGCGTCAGGATGATTGGCTCTTACCACTACGGATGGTGTACTAGAAGTAAAACGCCCAGTTCTCCACGCGTATGTATGTGTTCATATCACTCCCAGCATGTGTATGCGTTATCCTCCCTGACCTTTCCTGCTATCTTGGCGTGCTGGTCAGCCTTGTGCACTGTCTTGATCTGGCGGGCCGGGCTGACTGTGACTCTGGTCCTTGCTGGATCAACCATGTCAAACTAACCAGAGGAGCAACCAGCAAAACAGATGCATTCGTAGTGGGTTGTGCTGGGGTGTTGTTCTTTTCTGGTCTTAATTTGTGTGTATGGTGGACAGGTTTACCTGTGCAATATTGTTGTTTCTGTGTGACTGCTCGATTTCTTAGGGTGTGACTGTCGAGCTTGTTCTAGCTGACTGATGCTGATGCGTACGTGGTTTTGTATGTGTATCTCCGGATCCTTGAAAAATTTAGGTATGTGGCTTTTGAGCCTGTGGGTAGCTAGTGCCGCTTGATCGTTGATGTTGTGATTGTGTATGGGCATGTGTAAGTCGCTCACTGCCTTGATGTACAGGCTTTTGAGCCAAAGGCTTTGGTTGAGGGCCCTAATCGCTCTCCTGTCTAGGTCTGGGCGTCCTGGCAGTATTCTAAGCCCACAAAAACCATGACTATACAACATAAACGAAATACCATACTGCATCGGCCGTCACGCAGGATAAACCGGGTCGCCCTATCTGCTGCACATGGCAGGGTGGATAGGCGAAAATATGCTACTGCCAAACACTCACCCTCATACTGTCCCCCAACATGAATCCTCGAGCAGATAATGCTCACTCAAGTTTCAGCAACCCGAAGACCAACCTGAAACAGGCCCGGGAACGCAAGGATGCTCTGTGTTGGGGCACGAAATGTGCGCACGCTGCTGGATCGATACAGAGCCACAGAATGGTGCACCGCATTGATCGCGATGGAACTGCGTCGGCATGGCATCGATGCAGCAGCTTTGAATGAGATACCGCTTGCGGGTCAAGTTAAGCAGATGCCGGGTACATCTTCTACTGGATAGGTTACTGTTATAACTGAATCCTACTGAACACGAACGCGAATAACTGACACGAACAACGGTGAACGAATAACGCGATTAGAAACCCCTTCCGATTGGCCCCAACACTGTGAACGACAAGAACCAATGAGAACACGGACAAAGCAGACTCCGGATAAGCAATGTATTTAGCCACCAGACGCTTTGCGAATTTACATGAGAAACTGGTCTGTATTTATAGAAAATCCTTGACCTTGTGGCGGCGTGAGCGCGCGAAGAAATATTTGAATCCCACGCCGATGCATATCTCAGTAACGGCTTGCGATATCTGATTTCTGACAACAGAATCGTGTTCGGGTCAGGTTCACCCAGACCCTAACAATTACTCGGCAGACGGTGCTCGGGAGCATGATGTCTGTTTCGCAATCGCTGATCGCATCAACGCTCTGATGATAGGCGGCATCGGCTCTCGAATGCTGTCTATGCGCCTGCGACTCGGTCGAGGTAAGTGTGCTACATTTATCAGTGTTTATGGTCCAACTATGTCACACTGATGATACAAAGGACCAGTTCTATGATCAGCTGTCCGTCACAATCCGGTCGGCACCAGTGAGTGACCGACTGTTTGTTCTGGGTGACTTGAACGCTCGAGTTGGGCGCGACTCGGTAGCTTGGCCGGGAGTCCTCGGACCCTACGGCATTGGTTCAGTCAATGAGAACGGTGATCGTCTGCTCCACCTGTGTGCTACTCACGAGCTGGCTATCACAACACCCGATTCCAGCTGGATGCGAGCGACATCACGACGTGGACCTCATCCACGAAGTGGTCATCACCATTTGCTTGACTACGTGATTGTGCGGACAGCGCGACATTAGTGAAGTGCGTATCACGCGAGTGATGCGCGGCGCTGAATGTAGCACCGATCATAGACTGGTCAGGACTAAATTATTTATCCATGTACGCAAGTCTGTTTATTGTAGATCTTCCGGACAACGGCAGAAGTTGGATGTCAAACGACTGGATAACCGTGAGGCGAAGGCTGATTTCCAGCTTGTAGTTGCCGCCCGTCCGTACGGCACTCCTGTATCCACTATCCCCGAGAAGTATATGGCAATTCATCAAGGAGCGGATCACGGCAGCAGCCACCGAGACGATCGGGCTCAAACGCCAGAAACGTAAGGACTGGTTCGAAGACAACAACGTGGTTGTGTCTAAATTGGTATGAGAGACGTATGCGACGTTTACTGCCTCCACACTGGACCTAGCTAATAAAGCGAGGAGGGCCACGTTCCGGAGTATCCGCTGTCAACTGGCCGAACGTTTTCGCGGACTCAAGAAAAACTGGTGGAGGAAGCAGAGTGAGCGGATGCAGGGCTTCGCAGATCTTCGACAACATAAGGAGTTCTACGATTCGCCTGAGGCAATCTTCGGTACATCAGCCCAGTCCATTAAAGCACTGGATACGTGGACACCGGCTGTTCCTGCACCCAGCCAGAGGACATCATGTAGGGCTGACG
>LOND01000826.1:98486-111330 GCA_014220965.1 Paragonimus kellicotti | reverse complement strand
GTGTTGAATTTCTCATGGGTTTGCTCTTTTACCCTAGGTAACTCAGGTGTCAAGTCTTGTTCCAGATTTTGAGAGTGCTGCCGAACCGGTACGGAAGCACACGATCCCGGCTCACTGAACCAGCATGATCATACAAATTACGCCCGACGTTTACAGTGTGTACTGGGAAAGATGGTCCAGAAACCCGCAGGCTGATTAGAACAGAGCTTTTGATGATTGACCTACAAATTTCCACTTGGCTATACTACGTGCATTGTTGCACAGCAGCGGATTGTTTGTCTTAGCTAAAATAGTCTATACTTCCAAGCAGTCTAATAAATTCCGTACAATTAATGATGTGCACGATATACACGATTGAACAAAAAATGGACAGATTAGCTTGCAACGTACCATGTGAACGACTAAATTTAGTATATAATGCGCACTGCCTGCTATCATACTTACTACACAGGCTGAATATCCGATCGTTCAAGATGAAAAACGAAAATGGGTCTCATCGTTTACAATCGTCTACCTATTTTTTCCTGGGTTGTTTATCCGGTCAGCAAATCTGACCTTATCCCGTAGCTTTATTCAATGGTGTTCGAAATGCTGACTGACAAAGTCAGAAACAGTTGTTGGTTGATAGAAATGATAAAATCATACATGCAAAAGAATGCTTGTGTGGATCCTAGGATGGGTAATTCAATTCATGGTTATGCTATTGTAGTTTGGGAGTCATTCAGTAACATGCAACTAAAAGTCGTTTCCGTAGCCATCATCAAGGGTGGTCCAATACAACATTACTAGTTAACCTTTTCTTATCAAATTCCTAATGACCATATTATTTCTCTTGTTCTCCAATGTGACACTCAGGTAGCATGTAATCAAATGACACCTTAAGGGACATAGTGACTAGCACCAAGCACAACAACTCAAGGACTCGTCATTATCGATCATAAGTCACTTTGGCGAAGCAAACATAAGCTGTGTATTTTCATATCTGTTGAAGAAAGTTGAACCGTTTGTCGTGGTTTGTTCAGTATGTTGAAGAATTACTGAATATAAATTGAACGTCACACACAATTGATCACAGCTGTCGCATTCCCATACACTTTCCAGTCGAACCCTTTCGAAAAGCACTAGACTCGAGTTTCGCTCTCATTAGAGCTCGTCAGTAATGCATATCCTTGCCATGGCCGGGACTAGAACTCCGGCCACGCTTTCATGAGGCAACCGTGTTGACCACTGCGCCATTGACCTCACATTAGGCACGACCGAATTATCATATGTGAACGCTCAACCACTTTCGCTTGTGAGTAATGATCAGGTTGCCCGATCGCCTCGAGAGGAGACAGTTACTGTCTGTTAACTCCAATCGATGACCCCTCGACTAGGACTTCTCTCCAAGTTGAAATCACAGAAATCATTGACTTGTTGAGCGGATATTTTGATTACTCGTAAGCAGTTGTGACCGGAAGTTTACATTTGATGATTCAGTCGTGCCTACTGCGAGGTCGACGGCATAGTGATCAGTAGAGTCGTTTCATGCTAATGTGGCCGGAGTTCAAGTCCCGGCCATTTTAGGAGCGAAACTCGAATATGGTACTTCTTTTCGAAAGGGAGACTGAAGGTCTGTGGGAGTGGGACGGTTGCGATCAGTTGTGAGTGATGTTCAGCTTACACATTCTATTCTCATGACATTCTGACGGTATCCGCTAACAAAACTATCATGCAACGATGGCGTGATATGACCATACGTCATGTTCAGAACGGCCTCTGTGTACTCTGCATCAGAAAATCGGTTACCCGCATTCAACCACACTGCGGTTATAGGGTTCAGAATTACAAGCCAGTGGGACACGTTGGACAAATGCGATTTCATGATTTTTGATTTACTTGTAGTTCGTAAGTACTACGGTTGGAAAATGGAAATAAAATTGCGCGACAGCTTCTACAATAGAATTCATGTGTTCACGTCTTTTGAAATCTGGCGGTTTACAGACCTGTGCATATTTCACCACTCGTACAACTAGAAACTGTAGCAAGGAGGACCTTCTGTTACTTTGCACGCAAGACATCCAGTTTCAGTTTAATGGGAAAATCTATCGCCAGAAGGATGGGGTCGCAATGGGCTCGCCGTTAGGCCCTTTGCTGGCTGACATTTTCATGGGCATGATAGAACAAACAAAGCTAACAGGATTGATAGATCAGTGCGTACTGTACAAACGGTATGTAGATGACATCTGTATCGTCGATAGCAACATTGATACTGACTCCCTGTTATCACTAGCCAACTCAGCTCACAAGAAACTGAAGTTCACTATGGAAATGGAACAAGATGGAAAACTGGCTTTCCTTGATGTTGCACTATTGAAACGTCCAGATGGATCGATTCAACGAGGCATGCATAGAAAGTGGACGTGGAATGGCCAGTATACTCATTTCCACAGCTTTGTTCCAATGAAACAGAAACGGAACTTGATACGTTGTTAACAAACCGAATTTACAAAATTTGTACTGAGGACATGCTAGACAATGAGCTCAAGCTCTTATGTGAAACGTTTCGTGCTAATGGATATCCGGACAAATTCCTAGCTCGAAACATGCAACGAAGGGAACCGCAAGACCGTGAGTTTTCTGTCGGGCGGAAAGCCATCTATATGAACTTGCCTTACAAGGGCGAATTATCAAGTGTATCGCTGACCAGAAGGCTCGACACGACCCTGATGAGAACGTTTCATGCTGCACAACTAAGACTAACGTTCACCTCTAAGCCAGTTGTACGCCTTCACTTCAAAGACGCAGTGCCCAGTAGTGCTACCTCGTTTTGTATCTACTCATTCGCTTGTTCCTGTGGAGCAGGTTACATTGGTCGCACAACAAGGCGCTTGTCGGAGAGAATACGCGAACACCATCCGGCTTGGCTGACGACCGGACAACAACGAAAGATTTCCAGCGCAATTTTGGCCCACCTAGTTGACACGGGTCACAGAGTCAATGTGGATGTCGCATTCAAGCCGATCTACCGTGTCACCCGTGTTCACACCAGAGGTGTGAAATGTCGTATCTTGGCTGCTGCGGAGGCGATCGGAATCCGGCTGCGAAACCCTAATCTGTGTGCGCAGAAGTCTTTTGTTCACGCACTGAAGTTACCATGGCCTGCCGTCGTTGGAACACTTGACACGGTGCCACAGTAGCCATGTTCGTAAACCCAAGTAACACTAGATTCACAATGCATTAGGTTCCACACCATCATGACTAACAAAACTACCACATTGTACATCTGGATAATCGAGTGTCAACTTCCTGGATCACACAACTGATAACACTGATATCACTTTATGAATTGACTAATACAGGCAATCCTTAATTTTCTACTTTCAACACCAGTGAATCAGTCTCTTTTAGTTCTACGGACACCTTGTTTACACCGGTGCTGTCTTCATGCGGCCATCAAAGAACCTTCTATAGTCGAAGAGGTTAACAAATTGGTACTGGATGACCGGTCAGAAGGATCTCTTGAGTAAGCCAAATTGGCTTTTGTCCACATTCTGGTTTTGAATCACAGACACTGATCTAATTATTTTCATATCTACAAACTCTTCAAATCTATCAGCTGTCCTACAGCAGCATGTGAGTGGATCACATTAACCATTTGCATTTTTCTCAAAGAAGCCACAAGTAGCTTAGCCAAATTTGAAAACAGGTTCAGGTCCGACCGAGACCTTGGCCACAGTGGGACGATTGCGCTTGTATGGAATTTGCCAACCTCCGTTAGCATTCCGTCCCCAGTCCGCGTTAATTTTCGAAAACGTGGGCTACTACTGAAACACTTGACATATTCTCAACCTAGGTGAAGAGCTTCAGCCACCTCTGATCCGTACAGGTATTTTATTTGTTCCGTTGATATCGGGTACAGGCGAGGTCTGGCAACATGTCTACCGTCATAGTGTTTTATGTACAACAATACAGCAAGCCTGGATGGACTCGAGTGATCTGTTGTCTCCATTACCTAACAACTACACTCTTTTCTGATGGGTTTTTACGCTTTTCAGTGTCTGCGGGACGAATACAAACATTGTTTGGTGACTAGGTCTTAAACTGAAGACAACCGTTTTTTATCCGTGTCGCTCTCATCTGAACCAGCTACCCTTGTATGTCTACGATCTACTGTACCGGTCACAAACAATCCAGTTGAACTTGCTGACAAATTGAAAACGAATAATCTCCCAGATGCATGCACAACATCACAGTCAAGTGGAATTAAAATAACCCCAAACCACTTTCCGCTTATTGAACGTAAACGTTGAACATGCAATTTGGTACCCTGACACCTGCAAGGAGAGGAGGCTATAGTTTTTGCAGCTGAACAACTATATTATTCGGCAAATAATTGTTGCCCCAACGAAACATATGATCGACACAATCTACTGGAATATGTCATGGAAATGCCGCGCTTCCTAATTTTGATCTACAAGTGAGAAGCGGAGAAGAGTTGTGAATGTAGGAGGCAAAATGTAGTAATTGTATCTTCGTGCTATCGTACGAAAGTATCTTTTAGACGCTCCTGAACACACATATCGGTCGTAGGATGTACGAGTCATTCATAGGAGATTTTACGCCATTATTTTGTAGGAACCTGTCATATGCGAACTCATTGAGCTAACGTAGAACTAATCAACAGAATGGTTCAAGACTAGTGCTAACTTCGACACTGTGAATACAAGGTCGGGAGTTGTAGACACAGTTGCACTCCCATGGATTACAACAAATAAATCAATTCTTCAGAGAATGCGAAATAGATGTCAACTAATTAAATTGCATACTATTAATGTCTGAAGAGCAGAGGGTCCATTTATTTGACAGTTGTCGGACCAGTGACACCAAAGTAAACAAGATGCCCTGAATAGTTGATTCTGTTTTATTTCGACCGATGGGCTTGTGGTTAAGATGCTCAGTAGCCGAAAAACCGTCAATAGGCATGCAGATGACCAGTTGATTGTGAATAGGCGGAAATAATGATTTAAACTTGAACGACATAGATTAAAAACTACTGACAAAAAGATGTCACACAGGATAGAAAATGGCTGCAACGCGACTAAATGAATACGCTACACAGATGAACATTTACACGATACAACTGAATACTCGCATGACACTGCTAGGATACGATCAGCAGAACTGCTGACGCAATACCCGTTTATCGGATAAAGACCAAGTACAATATAATACGTAAATGGCGTTGTTATAGGATTTTAATTGTAACTGTCCTTGTAGTCAAGCTCGCACCTGTAAATGATGCAGGTGAGAACTAGAAGCATGTGACATAATTTCACTTCACGTGTTTTACCGTTTAGCCGGGGCGTCACAGCTTGAGATGACAGTGTAAAAATGGTCACAGAACGTTGTGGAAAATTGAATAGATGTAACATGAATCAAGAATGAGCAGAATAGATCGGGAACAAGTTGGTCTTGTATAACGGCTACTCAAATTACTGAAGATAGACTTTCGTTATTTTATATGTGGTTCGTGGAGCAATAAAGATTGGAAAATAACTCGGAACTGAATTGAGGATCGAGGGTTTTGCTTTTCCATTCACGTCTAAGTTTACACGCATGCCAATACTCCATGCAATCGTAAGCAACTGGCTGAAAGTTAGGCAGAAACTTGTTTGCAAACAGATGGGGCATACGCATCAGCCGGGGCAAATCTGCAACTCCAAAAATGCAAATCTCATTGCGACTGCGGTTGCTCACACATCGTCGCCAGTTCCAGTCCACAAAACGGGCCAGTTGCCACGAACGTCGATCGGTGTTCTTGTGCACAACAGGATGAATGCAAGCTCCCGGTGCACCAAGTTGCGGGTTGTAGGCTAGGCTTGCAAAGAACATTTCATCTGGAACTTTCAGCAAATCTCGTTCTGCTCTGAATGCTTCCAAGATTTCCACAGCACGACGATCAGTCAGCATAAATCGAACAAACTCACGACGAAGTGCTACCAGAAAACTACCTTTTCTCCACGTTATCTGCCGCAATTCAAAAGTTGATTGTGAAGAAAATGGTTACAATATTTTTTGCTGCAAGTCATTATTCGAAGCCATCTGAGAGACTGCAATCTGATATTTCCTTTTCTACCAACGACAGATACGGAAAAGCACGGGCGACATTCGAAACACGTTACAACAGTTAGCGAACAGCATAAGAAAAGCGGTTAAACTGCGGTACACACAATATAGCAGGGATGGAGGAAATATGAAAACGACACAACAGAACAAATAGAATATTAGTTCCCTTCAAGAAGTTTGAGGGTAGGACCAAAAGATGTAAATCGTGCTATATTTTTTGGGTAAACAGTTCGTGCATCCTCAACACGCATGTAAATGCAAGTAGACTATAGCCCAGCTGCATATATGTATGTTCACAGTGCACGAAATATTACTCCTAAAAACTGCACAATCAACGTTTTTTTGATAATTCCGTGAAAGCACTCAAAACCCAAAAAAAAGCCTAGAACACTACTACTTAAAGTCGAATACCAATCACTATAACCATGGTGGCTGATGCCCTTCACAATCGGATTGCTCTGCAACAGGAAACGTGCACACAAACATAATCATAAAAGGTTCAGTGTAGGCCACTTATGACACCGTCTCCACGACCCGTCGATCGAGTAAACCTTAAGCTGACGGATTAGAAGGCAAGCAAGTACAGAATGATACCGCCGGCTGACCCTCACTAACCTAACCCACAGACGCACTAGACGACTATGGAAACATGGACTCGTTGCGTTATTTATGTACCACTTGCTTTACGTTTTTGGTGCAAGATGGAACAGAACTACTGGCTCGATTGAGCAACACAAGAAAAGCGCTTTCAGTTTAAACTGCACCCACTGTTATGTTCAGGTATCACACAGAGGATTGACGTTATGTTTTGAAATTTTAAAACCACTTTGGTATGCGCTCTGAGTCTGGACTCTCATGAGTTGTCAAGCTGCCAAATTAATTTTACGAGTAAATCTGTAAACAACGCCGGAGACGGCTGGTTCGCAAACAGTGTCATTTTTCAATGGACCACTTGCGTTTCACTCGGCTCAAACAGTATCTTCGTGCGATACGTACACATGACAGGTCCCCGGACCGACACTTTCAGTGTTGCCCGTCCTGACCTTACTCTGACAAATATTGGACAAAGTATGCTGCTTAACCACTGTTTCAACGTTTTTAATGTTGTCACTAATGAATAAATGTTGCGAATCCTACCGCTGTTGGGTTTCAATCGTACCGATGAGGGTATCCGAAATGACTTTTCAGAAAACGTCCTACATATCCATACTTATTTGTTCTACATCCGGAGTACTGAAGGCCACCTATGCTTCCGACATTTGCATTGTCTGATGAAGAAAGAGTTTCTTGTGGAATAAGAAAGTTATAACAAACGAGTTATTAAAATCCGGTTTTTTGTTTAAAAGGTATAGAAACCTTGCTGTTACATATCACTCCTCAGATAGAAGTTTATAATAATTCCTCTCTTTAACATTTAAACTAGGGCTCAGTTTCCTATTGGTGTATGCTTACTTACTTTCACTTACAGCTCGGTTGTTTGTTTGCAAGGTGTAGGCACCTTGATGTTGAATGTTTGAATATAGACGTAGCTATTTTTAGTAGTTAGGTCCCTTCCCTTCTCCTTTTTTCTTCCTTTCTTCTTGTACTGGATTACGTTTTCTTCATGGATTGTGTGGCAGTCAAGCATCAGTGAGAACCACTGATGTATTGCTGTCTATGATGATGATGAGTGTTAGCTAGTTCAACATTACTGTTGATAATGGTGTGATCCAGTTATAAACCACTTCGGACATGCACCTAGTAATACGCTATCACCATTAAAAAAAACTTTAACAATAAAATGGCTACAATTATTGTGTATGGTTCACTGTTATTTTGGGATACTCCGCTGTTTGTCAGTAAACACGTTTCGTTTGTGATGTGAAGGCAACTCCATTGATCACACTATCTTAGCAATTTCACGCAGTGCATCATAATCAACACTCTTCTCTACACTTTTCTCACTACCATTGTTGACTAATTTTGGTCCACATACGCATTTTAACACATGTAGACGACTAGAATAATGGCTGACCTGTCGTCGTTTCTAAAAGTAACAGAGTACATTCTATGTGTTTGACCTACGTTGAATGACAGTGGCTTGGACGGAACGCGGTGGCTCCAATTTCCCGGTGAAAGCTGAACCATGTTCGAACCGTTTAACGCCTTCAGTGCTGTCACCAATTCCCAGTTAGTACGTAACGGTAATTCCTTCTCGTTCACATTTAACAGATAACGCCATTTGATTCTGTTGTTTTGTAAGGACAAATTAGCGCAAATTAGACTCGCCTCAAGAACTGAGAAATATCCCCATTTTACATTCACTCGAAGTTGGTCTGGAACGAGAAACACGTTCGGAGAAAAACACCTGATATAACGAGAAGCCCGTTCGGTAAACAGTCGAGGGGCTTTTGCATCAATATGAACACAGTATAAATTTTGTGGCCGATAGATGAGACGTAGAAGGCGAAG
Organism: Paragonimus kellicotti; assembly: GCA_014220965.1. NCBI lineage: Eukaryota > Metazoa > Platyhelminthes > Trematoda > Plagiorchiida > Troglotrematidae > Paragonimus > Paragonimus kellicotti. Next base: position 102,771 of record LOND01000826.1, on the reverse strand, counting down.
TAATTGGTTCAAACTCTCATACGCTGAGATTGAATAAGCTATAGGAAAGCTGCGTTCTTCTTCTGACAACCAGGCTGGCACCTCAGTAAGCATTCTCAACTGTTTACAGTCACGGTAAAGTAGAGCTAATGGCGTTCTTGAATTCTTTAGCTCTGAAAAAACCGAAATGCTTGATTCTCCTGCGATAATTCGTTCGCACTCTGGCCACTTGTTAGAATTTATCGGACCAACGCTTTCGGAACCATTGTTGTCAAAGTTACTCCCAACGGATGCAAAAATGTTCGACTGATACCACAAGGCCGTTAGATAGATGCAATGAAAAAATGGAACGCTAATTAAAAGTACTTGCCAAATTTGTCTAACATTCCAGTACTTGTAACCGTCCTTCCATCGCATTCGATTTTGACTCAACTGTTTCCAACTTTGAGCGGAATCTATTACGTTCCAAAGTGGGTCGTTATAGTCCTAATGTCGTTGTTAAGACAGCCGACTAACGTCAATGGACTGTTGACGTCCTCGATCAATGAACAACATGCACGCCCTATTCGACTGTCTTGAAGATGCGCTACTGTTATTGATCGATAAAACACGTGAGCTTAGGTGGTATAGCCAGTGGCTTCCTGTTGAGAGCCCACCTGAACCGATCAGAAAACTAGTTGAATAGTTCTTACTGTGTTGACTAGAGAAGACTGTGAAGTATTAAAAAGAACTGTATACATTGGCCGGTTTTTCACAACTTGCACGCGGCTGCTGTTCGGTAAACTAAACTAAGTGTGATCCAACATAGCTCAACATGACAAGTCAGACAGATATACACAGAGCGAATTAGTTATCCCAGGATCCACAAGATTGATGTGCCTTGGGTGGAATGAAATTATCAATCCTAAACGGCCACTAGAAACATCTACACTTACAGTCTGCACACTATTGGAAAATTCAGTTTGCGAACAAACGATACTTTTAGGAAGCATGTTATGTCCCTTAATCCGCCCCGCCCAGTGTGATCAATACTCACATGTGTCAACGTGATATCCAGGTTCGTGATCACTTACGTACGATGCGGATATTTTGTGTCGACCCAAACTAAACGGTCTTCACATCTCGGGATGTATCGTTTTTCAGGACGAAACAGGTTTCCGGAGAATAGGGCACCTCAATATTTTTGAACGAGCTGTCCGCGCCGACCATGATAACGAAACAAGTTGCCTCCATCATGGATGAAATGCTCAGATAGGAAATGTCGACAGGAAGTGGAACGACACAACTCGGTAACGAGGCCACAAAATTGAGAGGTGTCAAGCGACGCCTGTTGATTTGGCAGCATGACTATGAAGCTTCACGTCAGAGTCCATAAGTAGCGTGATAAACCTCGAAACACAGCATGACATGTCTCAGATTTTGTGGAAAAATTGTTAACTTTTGATCTGTCCTCTAGTGATTTGTAAACTTGTTTCTTTGCTGAATGCAGCTTTTCGTTATCTATCGTTTAGTGAAAAAGCTATCGTGATGGCACAATCCGTTAGGAGCTATCGTATTTTCGTGTTATCTATTTGCGCTCGTTGACGTACGCGGGTTCACCGTTCAGCGTTGCCTTTCAAGCGCTGAGACGGTTTGCAGAGACAGTCAGGTGTTATCGTCCGTGGATCGTGGTGACCAAAATACTGGGTCGATGGGATCGAGTGACTGCACTGGAAGTGCGCGTACATCCCCACCTTACCCATAGGTAGCCAATCTGACTGGTTTCGGCAGTGTGTTGTGCCCGTTCGCACACCGCATTCCGTTGGAGGGCTTGCCCGTTGGGTCTGGACTCAGGATTTGGGTGCCGAGTCTATGATTCGAGGACGCACCGTACGTTTGATGATCTGCAGTGGTGTGGTGGGGTCGGCCGAAAGAAATACGGGCCCGAGCGACCGTCGCGTATTTGTCAATCGGACAGCTTCGAGTACCTCAAGTGAGACAGCCGTGTTAGGCAATGCATCTAACTGCACTCAACTTGCAAATAAATTCTGTCTACACAGTGGTCTATCCGATCGAAAGTAATGCCCAGTATCATGACCTCTTAGTCGTTCATTCCGGACTAATTGAGGGAGGTCAATCCGCGCACAATTTCGTATGCTAGACTAAATTACATTGCAACAACCTGCAGTTTTGTAGGGGATTGACCTAATGCAATCAGCCTTTTTGGATAGGAGTGCAAAGCGAGCGCACTATCACTCACATTACCACGTTCACGTGGTTTTAATAAAATCCACTTTTTGGATACGGTCGACGTAGAAGAGAACGTGCAACGGAGGTGTACACTTCACAAATGCCTCAAGGTGAAATTGTCCCCAGATTCTCCATAAAAGATTCGGTGTAGGTCGTGTCTTCTTCGCCAAAGCAGCACAATTTTTAGGCATATATAGTGGGTCTGTCACTAGTACTTCAAAGTCTTTCGCAATCCAGGACCCCTAGTTTATGATCGTCGGGATAATAATCAGCACGATTCTGATGGCAAGTATGTACAATTTGACAATTAGAAACGTAGGACGGTAGGCACCGAATGATTAACAAGCAACGTTGACGAGCTTTAAAGTGCATCCGCATTCTGAGGACCTCGAATTACTCACCCTATCTTGATGTCAACGGTTCAGGACAGTGTCGGCGATCTGCAAAAGGCCCAGGATGGTTCCTTGTAGAACTCCACTAGTTGGAAACCAGTCGGACGGGTAACTTCTGAACATTCCATTGGATACACTCCTGGTCAGATACTTCTCTAGCCGCACAAGAAATAGTTCCATGATTGCATAATTGCTAGGTTATCGTGACAAGGTCAACTTAATGACTGTCGAAAACATGGAAGGAAACTTAGCAGAGTGCACCAATGTGCCGTCGTTCGTCACCAGCTACGTTCCAACAATTTAGTTCGTGTTAGGACAGCAGGACCGATCTGAAGTAGTGAATGCCATATCCACAACTTTAACACCGGGTCAGGTGCGACACAAACTAGCCAGATCAAACTTCTAGGAACCAAAAAAGGCTGCAGCTACAGTTGATATAGACGTACGCTGAATCTTCGACCATGCGATATGGGCGTTGACAGTATATTTAACGAACAGAGCCGCGATTATTACAATGGTTTTCGGACATTTCCGAAATGGTTGACTAGCCAAATGTCCGGTGGTTATGTGAAACGATTATTCAGATGTCGAGATTTTACGATAGACATTGATTCGCAGCTAGTTGCCGATGTTATGACTGTCACAGAATCAACTTTCTCTGAAGAAGGGAGTCAGCCCGCCTCGGCGCAACTAATATCAGGAATGCGAATCCATTTAATTGGATTTGTTGAACAAATTCCATCTCCAGTAGTGCAGTATCGGTAGCTCACTTATTTTTCCTGCAGCATCACCTAGTATAACATTGTGCATTAGATAAATCAGAAATTACCACAAAGTCTCCTGTAAATCATTGACAGAAGAAAAAAAACAGAAATAACACGTGACTCGGTAGAAAAACACATTTTAAAACTGCAGATGCCCAAAACAGAATGGCAATCCAAATCATATTAAATCAAACGACTTTTGGGAGGGCCAAATCGATTTTACAAATTCATCAATAACATGATGTTGTAAGTCAGTAAAACTGAGGCCTTAATGCGCGTGCAAAAGATAGCGGTAACATCCAGCACTTCCTACAATATGAAACAATAAACAACGGATACAAACCAGTTATAAGTCCAGTGAGCAATCACACGCACAACGAGTATGAATAAATGTTGCGAATCCTACCGCTGTTGGGTTTCAATCGTACCGATGAGGGTATCCGAAATGACTTTTCAGAAAACGTCCTACATATCCATACTTATTTGTTCTACATCCGGAGTACTGAAGGCCACCTATGCTTCCGACATTTGCATTGTCTGATGAAGAAAGAGTTTCTTGTGGAATAAGAAAGTTATAACAAACGAGTTATTAAAATCCGGTTTTTTGTTAAAAGGTATAGAAACCTTGCTGTTACATATCACTCCTCAGATAGAAGTTTATAATAATTCCTCTCTTTAACATTTAAACTAGGCTCAGTTTCCTATTGGTGATGCTGCCTTACTTTCACTTACAGCTCGGTTGTTTGTTTGCAAGGTGTAGGCACCTTGATGTTGAATGTTTGAATATAGACGTAGCTATTTTTAGTAGTTAGGTCCCTTCCCTTCTCCTTTTTTCTCTTTCTTCTTGTACTGGATCTACGTTTTCTTCATGATTGTGTGGTAGTCAAGCATCAATGAGAACCACTGATGTATTGCTGTCTA
>LOND01000826.1:79757-92130 GCA_014220965.1 Paragonimus kellicotti | reverse complement strand
GGCCACAAAATTGAGAGGTGTCAAGCGACGCCTGTTGATTTGGCAGCATGACTATGAAGCTTCACGTCAGAGTCCATAAGTAGCGTGATAAACCTCGAAACACAGCATGACATGTCTCAGATTTTGTGGAAAAATTGTTAACTTTTGATCTGTCCTCTAGTGATTTGTAAACTTGTTTCTTTGCTGAATGCAGCTTTTCGTTATCTATCGTTTAGTGAAAAAGCTATCGTGATGGCACAATCCGTTAGGAGCTATCGTATTTTCGTGTTATCTATTTGCGCTCGTTGACGTACGCGGGTTCACCGTTCAGCGTTGCCTTTCAAGCGCTGAGACGGTTTGCAGAGACAGTCAGGTGTTATCGTCCGTGGATCGTGGTGACCAAAATACTGGGTTGATGGGATCGAGTGACTGCACTGGAAGTGCGCGTACATCCCCACCTTACCCATAGGTAGCCAATCTGACTGGTTTCGGCAGTGTGTTGTGCCCGTTCGCACACCGCATTCCGTTGGAGGGCTTGCCCGTTGGGTCTAGACTCAGGATTTGGGTGCCGAGTCTATGATTCGAGGACGCACCGTACGTTTGATGATCTGCAGTGGTGTGGTGGGGTCGGCCGAAAGAAATACGGGCCCGAGCGACCGTCGCGTATTTGTCAATCGGACAGCTTCGAGTACCTCAAGTGAGACAGCCGTGTTAGGCAATGCATCTAACTGCACTCAACTTGCAAATAAATTCTGTCTACACAGTGGTCTATCCGATCGAAAGTAATGCCCAGTATCATGACCTCTTAGTCGTTCATTCCGGACTAATTGAGGGAGGTCAATCCGCGCACAATTTCGTATGCTAGACTAAATTACATTGCAACAACCTGCAGTTTTGTAGGGGATTGACCTAATGCAATCAGCCTTTTTGGATAGGAGTGCAAAGCGAGCGCACTATCACTCACATTACCACGTTCACGTGGTTTTAATAAAATCCACTTTTTGGATACGGTCGACGTAGAAGAGAACGTGCAACGGAGGTGTACACTTCACAAATGCCTCAAGGTGAAATTGTCCCCAGATTCTCCATAAAAGATTCGGTGTAGGTCGTGTCTTCTTCGCCAAAGCAGCACAATTTTTAGGCATATATAGTGGGTCTGTCACTAGTACTTCAAAGTCTTTCGCAATCCAGGACCCCTAGTTTATGATCGTCGGGATAATAATCAGCACGATTCTGATGGCAAGTATGTACAATTTGACAATTAGAAACGTAGGACGGTAGGCACCGAATGATTAACAAGCAACGTTGACGAGCTTTAAAGTGCATCCGCATTCTGAGGACCTCGAATTACTCACCCTATCTTGATGTCAACGGTTCAGGACAGTGTCGGCGATCTGCAAAAGGCCCAGGATGGTTCCTTGTCAGGAACTCACTAGTTGGGAACCAGTTGGACAGGTAACTTCTGAACATTCCATTGGATACACTCCTGGTCAGATACTTCTCTAGCCGTACAAGAAATAGTTCCATGATTGCATAATTGCTAGGTTTATAGGTTATCGTGAAAGGTCAACTTAATGACTGTCGAAAACATGGAAGGAAACTTAGCAGAGTGCACCAATGTGCCGTCGTTCGTCACCAGCTACGTTCCAACAATTTAGTTCGTGTTAGGACAGCAGGACCGATCTGAAGTAGTGAATGCCATATCCACAACTTTAACACCGGGTCAGGTGCGACACAAACTAGCCAGATCAAACTTCTAGGAACCAAAAAAGGCTGCAGCTACAGTTGATATAGACGTCGCTGAAATCTCTCGACATGCGATATGGGCGTTGACAGTATATTTAACGAACAGAGCCGCGATTATTACAATGGTTTTCGGACATTTCCGAAATGGTTGACTAGCCAAATGTCCGGTGGTTAATGTGGAAACGAATTATTTCAGAGTGGTCGAGATTTTAACGGAAGACATTGATTTCGCAGCTAGTATGCGATGTTGATGACTGGGCACAGAATCAACTGTCTCTCGAAGAACGGGAGTAACAGCCCGCCTCGGCGCAACTAATACATTCAAGGAATAGCGAATCCTTAATATGGATGTGCTTTGAACATTCCATCCTCCAGTAGTGCAGTATCAGCGTCAGCTCACTTATTTTTCCCATGCAGCACACCTAGAATATAACATTGATGACAGTAGTGTGCATATTCCGGTTCAGCAAGACTCACTAAGTGTACAGTAAACGGACATTTGGATGAACCGGTGGTGTAAACCAACTAATTTCGGACAAATTGTACAAGCCTAAAGTTCACATTGGATGCTCCATAACATTTGAGTATCTTCGTTATATTATCATCTGTGTATAAATGCATACACACCTGCTTATCAGTGCTCCTACATTTTCAACATTTCTTGTTACAGTCCGATTAGTAGTACTTATCAATTCACGTCAGCAGTGACAAAAAGTAAGACCACTTTTATACAGCACGTTTTCAACTTTTTCTTAATGATGCTTGTGTGCCACTCCCGCGTTCCATCTTACTTCTAATATCCATTGTTTTCAGTCCATTTGGACTTTGATTAGTGACACCTATGTTCACAGTACTGTTACCAGCAGCGATTCGGATCTAGTACGATCACCTGTTGTTCGTATTTAGTGTTACTATTCTTTAGCGTGACAACACAACCTCGCTTTTATCAAGCATCCGAACCGACGTGTATCACGTATTTTGGTGCATAGCATCCAAACTTTTTAACTCAGCTTACAGGTCTTTAGACTGCACCAACCGCACGTGTGAGCCACGCGTGCCCATCAAACATATTCGGATTTTTGTAAACATTGTGCGAACTGTCACACTTTGTGCACGCTTTCGTCTCAATGGTCATTCAATTCCTTGAAACAACGAACTATCGAAACTTGTATGCTTGCTCTCTCTCCGACTACGTCCACCAGCCAAGCCTACTCAGACAGGAGATCCGGTAGCCAATGAGGCCGTAATGACCAATCATGATCCAGACGCTTCTTGCCATGCCGAACATACCATCTCGATTCGGCACTTGGCGTACTCGGCATGTACAGGTCAATATCTCCAGTGACACCGATTTTCATGCCCATTACTTGTGGACACTCCCACCGATAGCGCTCTCACATTCGTTAACAGCAAGATGTGCAACTCGGGTTCAACGCCAACACGATCCCTGTCATTAACGCGTGTTGCAACCATTAATATAAGCAAACTCGGCAGGAAGTAGACTAGAATAATTAGCATGCATATTTCCTAGGATATAACACAGCAATCAGACGATTTTCCTCTTGACGGATGATTACTGAAGCCAGCTGAACTCGGAAACTGACCTCCAATGATAACTGATATCGTTGGCATTGCCCCTTCATGTCGTCTCTTTTCCACTCGAGGTCTCCACGCCGAAGCAAGTTAATGTTTTCAATTACTGGTGACAAGGTGTCAAATTCTTGCAGTCCAGAGTTCCAGCCCGTCGACAACACTCCTACAGCCCATCTAGAAAACAATTACTGACCCTCAACTTGGGCCTCAAGCGAACATTTCTGTGGGTGGTTAGAATAGCTGCGGTACCCTTCACCATGATAATTGTTGGCTTCTGCGGTATGATGACTTTCTTATCAATATGTGATGTCATAGGCACTATGCTAAGCGCAAACTGCATGCATACAACAGCTGCGATACCAACACACACTCACACATAAGCGGTGTGTAGTTCTCTTCAGTGAGTAATCATAACTCGTTCGCGTATCGAACAACACGCCATTGGTGGCTTCCACGATCACATATGAAATGCATCAAGAAACAATTCAGTCCTAAAACAGCTCCAACGAGTTGCCTACTACAAATTAAAACTCGTCGGAGCAGAATTCAAGCACGCGTAGGCTCGCAAAAATAGTCCTCAGAGTTCACGGATCTATTACATACACACAGGATCTCATCGCTTGCTAACACAGGAAAACCATTTTTAGCAGAGATGTATTGGCACACACATAGGACCAGATCACGGCAGGCAGGATATACGTCCTGATGAATTTCACCGATCGTCATGACGCATGAGCAACACAGCTCAAACTTCCCAACGCTTCATTCGTGAATATATAAGCGGTTTTGACTCCCCTAAAACAATACTATGATACGGAGATCTAATTGTGAAAAATCTTCGGCTAGATTTCAACCGGCAACAGAAGCAACATGCACAGACGTGGCAAATGCCCTACCAAACGAGTTGGGAAGCCATGCAGGAAGCTCAAAAACATCACACCCGCCAAACTACTTATCAGTAACACAGTGTCAATACCTGACCTATACTGCTACCTTGACGAGGTGGTCGGGCTTGTGTGCTGTTTTGATCCGGCGGGCTATGCTGACTAGGACTCCGGTCCTTCCAGGTTCAACCCTGTCAGACAGGCCAAAGGGGAGCAGCCAGACGAAAAGCAGTTACACTCATAGGATTGTATGTCGCACTACTGACCGCGTAGGAGTGCTTAGGTAGTGAGGCACGATCCTATGGGCATACAGCAGAACTATTTTTATAGTTGCGGCACTGCTGTCTTCCGTATCAGGAAGAAGGGGGTTAGAAAAGGTACCCTCAAACAAAGAGCACTCCGATCGCCCAACGGTTGACCGTGACCGCCGGCGTATTATCCAATACGGTCGAAAAACATCTATCACCCAAAAGCCCGATGTAGCTTTGAGTACATCCACTGCGCGCAGCAGTGCTCAGAATCAGACATCAATGTCTTATTCACTGCGCCCTCGGGCTAGGCAAGCCCCTCACTGCCAAGTGAGTCAGACTTTTGAGTCATTGGCTCCGGGTAGGGTCCCCCAAGAAAACCCTGTATCCTGTTGTCTCGCAGGTCAGACTTTTGAGTCAGAGACTCGGGGTGGGGTCCCTCAAGTCAACCCCCTTCCGCGGCATAAACGACCGGGAAGTATCAGAAGTTATCGCTCTCCCGACAGTGGCAATGTCAATAGTCATCGGTGGCACTGATGGATTACAGCGTGAACTCACCGAGAAATTCTGCTTGGGAGGTCAATCGGCTGGATCATTTGGATCGATTCCATATGACAATTGGTTGGGATGAGTAACGGGGTTCAAATGTGACATTTCTGAGCTATCGGCATGGCTTCCTCGCCCAACTGATAGGAGATTTACCGCGCCTAAGCATGTTGTTTTAGTCGCTCGTTGGAATAAAACGGAAGTCCAGAATTTTCGCAACTGGGTGTCTTCTGAATTACCAAACATGCGGAACTATTCAAAAGTAATACAATAACACAAAATACCTACAAGAGCCATGATGTTTCTCAAAACCCGAATCACGATCTTCGGTAGTAACTGCTGGACGGACAAATTTGTGCCGTTCAACGTTTCAGGCAGGCGCTGATTTCTACTTCTGGCGGTCGTTTAAGTGGCTGCGTAATTTTAGACCATTTGTAAAACGATCAGCGCACGTCGGTATAACAATTGAAACCTCCGGATAGTAGTAAGGGTTCGGTCAGTTATCTGTGTATATAATCGAAATGTTCGTGCGGCACAGGAAGACCGCGGAAGGTTTTTCTCTATACCAGTGGATACTGAGACGTTCATATTGGAAAAAAGAACGACCCCAACTGTAGGGGTCACGGATTATTTTTGGTCATGGTAACGAGTTTAATGAACGCGTGTGCCAAGATGTAATATTGTATCAAACACCGCGTCGGAAGGGTAGAGACCATACGGTGGATAAAACCTGGGAAACATCAGAGTATTGGTCTCACGGAAATCAGATGTATAAACCAAATTGTGAGACAGCTCCTCTGCGGAAGAAGCTCGATTTCAGACCGACAGCTTGCGTGGCCACTATGGGGCTGTTTGATCACTGTCAGTGTCGACAGAAGCACTGAGGTTATGCACGCACAATAGAGTACCTGTAACCACGTTTTGGGTGTTTGTTGTAGCGTGTTAAGTATCTACACACGTACAACTCATTCGTGTGTTTCATAGTCACATTTATATGATTCGTTATTGTTGTATACGCGTCAAGGCCGCCTGTGTGCCCACACTCGTGCTGAGACTCAAGCTGCGTTCTGATTGGTCGCGCCTTCAACGACCAACGACTCATTCGTCCACGCACATAAGAATGACGCTACCGCTTGTAAATGGGACAATACAGTATGTACTTCTGCTGAGTCACGTGTTCTCCCTACTGCGATGTAGATTGTACCCGGACAGGAAAACAACGATTATGTGTAACGAAAATGCCTTCAATAAAGCACAATCTTTATTGTCCAACTCGCTGGTTGCCATGCCACGCGCGCGCTCGCGTTTATGAACCGGAATTCCGGTCCACAACACACACCCGGTTTCCGCTCACACGTCATGTGCACTTCTGCCCGGTTCGTGCGTGCAGTCGACGCCTTCTGTCGGGGGTTTTCCGCCTGCCACTCCTCGTCCGTTAGTCCGATCTTGTTGAGCGATGGCTCGTCCGGTCGCTCGTGTTGTCCGCAATCTATCCGCTGTGGGCTTTAGCCATATTTCCTGTTGGAATAATCGCGCCTCCGACCTGAGCATTCATTTCGTCTGCCATGTCTTGTCCGTTGGTCCGACCTCGTCAAACGTTTGGCCATCTAGCAGTTACCACAGAAGATCGTGGTTCGGGTTTTGAGAAACGTTGTCGCTGCGCTAGTGTGAGGTGTGAACACAGCTGTACAGCGACTTACAATGCAGCAGCGAGTGATATAGTGAAACTTACTTACCGTCAATACAATATCACACTCAGTGCGAAAACCGTCCTTCCAGGAAAGGGAACATTTTTGTTAACACGTCAGACCCAGGAAACACAATCAAACGAGAGGAAAAAATCTACCGCAGCCTAACTGCTTATTGGCCACACTCTCAGATTACGTGTCAACCTCAGCTCACCTGAAACCTCAGTACATCATGACTACGGCTACCTGCGAAGGCTGCACGTGGTACAGCCTTACAGACAACCATTAGCCACGTATGTGCGTAACAAGCTATACCCACATCCTTGTGCGAGCGACCACTACCATTCAGCACACCTGAACATTGTCGTCCCCGCAAGAAAAATGAAGGGTTTCACCACTGGGGTTGGCGGCAAACGAGACGTAATCTCTGTTGACAAGCCAAAATTAGCATTCACGCAAAAACTACTATTAGTTGCATCCTCCGCATCAACAAGGGGCGTTTCTCGACAGAACCTCTGACAACAAAAGAAAAATTACCATATCCGGAATCCGTCGTGTTTAACGATCTCAGATCTTCATACTCAAATAAATGATGGATCAACGTATCTCTACGTGCGCTGCTCGCGGTGCAAAAACTGTCGGACAGTTCACCGTATTCCCTAATCTGAGCTGAAATATGGGAATAAAGCATCTACAGTCGGTACACCTCTGCCGTTTAAGACTCTAAAAGTGTAGATCGGTCCACTGAATCAAACGCACCTTTATAGTCGAGGAATACGGCGATTGTTGGCCGGCGGTACACATGACGCTGCTCCAGAATTTGGCGAAGAGTAAAAATGTGATCAATACATCCTCGCCCAGGGCGAAACCCTGCCTGTTCTTCCCTAATGTTTGCCTCCCGAGCTGCAGTGAGTCGACGAAGTATAATGGATGCCAGAACCCTAGTAATGACTGGGTCAAACTAATTCCTTCTATGGTTTTCGCAAGAGCTCTGGACTCATCTCTTGAATATAAGAACTATAATCGAGTGATGCCAACACAGACGGATGATTTCTGTGGCTCACACAAGTTGAAACAAGTGAGCCAAGCCTATGCTAAAACCTCTCCACCTTTTTTGAAAAGTGTTTCACGAGATCATCTGGGCTAACAGCCCTGTTACGCTTAAGAACCGAAATGCAATTGCGGACCTCATTTTTAGTGGATGGTCCTGAATCTACCGACCATCTGCCTTGCTGATAGTTTCAGTGACAGACGGTCGCCTTGTACCAACAGCATGGATAAGCTTGAATAGTTTGACAGTGTTCCCAGAAGCAAAAGCAGTTTCCATCTCTTTGACTTTCCTCATTGGCCAAGCCTTGCGATCGGCGATTGAGCCACACTTCAGCTTTCTAAGGATACCCTTCCTAAGCTTAGTATATGAACTGCCAGGAAGGGTGTTCCGTCTGAAATCTGACAACTTCAAGGATTCCTCTGAAACCTGATGTTTGTTAACCTCACGAACTACCGTACTGCATGCTATAGCACCTACCTTATGAATTGCCTGTGAGATTTATTTATAGCAGCTACTAGGACCTACGAAGTGAGAGCTGTTAAGACTGCTTTCCAGGTGGGTTTGGTAATCATGCTTCACCGACGGCATAGCCAACTTATCAATAACCAACCGTTGTTACGGGTGACGTGTTTGCTCAGTAAATGTAAGAACAAAACGACAGTGAACGAACGTATGTTCTGAGCCTAAGTATTTGCTCCATTAAGAACGACAGTCCGGAATGAGAGCCCCGCTACCCATGACTAACATCTGTGTGGTCTATCTGAGGCCAGACCTGATCCGGAGAGGGCGATGCTGAGTATAACAATGATGCGCACAATGTTTAAAGCTAGGGCTGCTGGCTGTAAATAGCTTATGGTCAGCGCACAGTTGCAACAGTCGCCCACCATTATCCGAGCGATGTGATGCTATCCCAAACCTGCCACCTAAACGAGATTCGGCCTCACCAAGGCGGCCGACCTGGGCATTCATATCTCCGGCCAAAATAACTGTAAGAACCACATTTTGACTGAAGGTGAGTGACCAGATCTGCGTAAAAGGCGTCCTTCGTGCCGACGTCATTACAATGAAGATTCTGTGTCTAGAACTGACCTTAATTGAACCAGCCGAAACGGACGGGACAAAGTCTTCTGTTTATAGGAATTCAATTAACCAATGCGACTGAGGCTGTTCTGTTGGGGACTATACATATTCTAGCTTTACTGGTAACCGCGGCCGTGGAATCCGTCGCAGTGTTCAACCAGTATCGGATAGACAGACCAACCTTGAAACGGTACTCGTCAGGGCAACTTTCGGATATATTTTTCAACACGTATGGACATCAAAGTCCTCAATATGTGTCAATCGTTTTGAGTTGAAAAAAAACAGAAACTGGGAGCAGAGGAATCGGATGCAAATGAAAATCCGTGGACTGATCCGTCGAACCTACGATTACTTTGGGTACATCCAGGTCGCTTGTGACGCGCAGATGCGACAACCTTCGTAGGCTGAGAACTGAAAACCACGGTTTGACTGTGGACATCAAGAGATTCAGTGCCTATGTGCATTAATTCGATATCCCCGGACATCTCAGTGAAAATAAGGACCATAAAAAACAGGAGTGTATTGTCCGTAAAATACGAATGATCACGTACAGAACTACATGATGCCAACACACGAAATTAAACAGAGAGGTCAAGTCAATAGTCATCGAATGATGAGCGCGGCACAAGTTAAAACTGGTGTGTGGCACGAATAAACGAACAAGGATACCACCGTGCAAAAACCATAAAGTGCATAAAACAGATGGCAAGCAGACCTCCATAATGATCTATGAACAATGTGAGGTAGTATTGTTGGAATCATTTTGCACAAAGAACACCATTAAGTCAGTATATAAGTTCGTGTAAACGCCTGCTAGTTCTTTTCTTGTATATTCTATCGATTATTCGCATATGCGCTACCAGTCGTTTGCTGTCTTGGCACGCACTGTGACTTCCGTTAACTTCTTCATCTCCAGTCTTCCCTGTCCACTTACAATATATTTAGTTATCCCCAATTTGGTTTTCTGGTTTAATTATTGCGGAACAATGGCACGTTTGCAGTCCGAGAGGCGTTCTAACATTTGAAATTTGCTTCGCTCTCACAACAGAGGAAGTTGACAGTGCTGTTCGCTTGTCCCGAGCACAGTGCAGCCACTTTTTACAGAAATCTGCGATATCAGCATCCGGGACGCCACTATAATCTGTGCGTTCGTGGACTTGACCTGCATAAATGAACAGTTTGATATTGTAAACAATATCTACCCATAATGAAAGCCTTCAGTTGCGTTTTCTTGAACGCTAATGTGTTTTGAGCACCTGAATAGGTTATGCACCTCGCGACAGTACGTGTCATCAGCCGTTCCATCATGGCTCGAACTAGTGCTCCAAGGTTTGGGGCGCTTATTGCTTTGAAAGTGTCAACCTGAATGTGGGCACGTGAATGCAAATGAAGATTTACCATTGCTGCATGAAATGTCGGTTCTAACATACGTCTTTCCAGAAGTTCTAGCTCTGTCACCGAGGTAACAGGAATTGGCAGATCTAGCGCTGTTCCATTTGCATCACGTGTCACTTTGGACATTAGCTGGTGCATCGACTGCAGCATTTTTTCTTGCATGGTACATAATTTCTGTTGTTCGAGGTACAGTTTTTGAAATGATTCTATGCAAATGACACATTTGCAAAAACAGTTACCATTTACAACTGTCGTAATAAATGAAGACAGAACTTCAAACGAAGGTGCCGGTTGCATATATTCCAGATGACTGAGAATCTTGCTCAACAATGCCTTCACTTCTTGCATATCACCTGGGAAACAGCGCAGGGTGAAGACTATGAGCATGCAAACCTGTGGAATACACTGAAGGTTGTGCACAATCGACAGTCGCAGGCACTTCTATGGAAGATTGTTTATCATTACTGGTAGAAGGTACGCTGTATATATCCTTGGTTGGTGCAAGGTGCGTGCTGCTCCTGAGAGGCTCAGCGTCCTCAGTATTGAAGAATGTTGGCGGTTGACTTTCTGAGTGATTTCATTTCGTGAGGTGAACTTACATCGGCCGTTTTAAAAGTAAATCCATATAGATCGTATCGTCATTGGATGACAATAAACCTTCCACATACTGAACTTCCCATTCACGTGCACGTTTAAAATCCACTGTACAAAAAAGCACATACAAGGCTCTATGTGAATGAGCTTACCAGTTGTGATCAGCACTTTAACAGGATAAGTTGGATCAGTAATCCGTGGAGGTAAGTGCTGTTGTACATGTTCGTAATATTTCCTCCCCCTCAACAGCGGAATAGCAGCATGCGATCCACTTTTATTGAGCCATGTGTTGCTGATTATAACCACATCTTCTCTGTCGTCTTCTTCCAAGCGTACAAGACAATAGTTTTTTAGCTGTTCCATTACTAAAAGAAAACAGAAACGTGCGTTATGTGATGCGCGTGTCGAATTAGGAAAACAAGTGCATCTGTTTGGAAATAGAACAAGTATGAGAATAAACATGATACCATAAGGAAGCCAAAACCATTTACGCCATGTAGTGGGTAGGACAGCATGCGGATAACATGTGCGCGGCAACCGTAACAGTAGATAAAATTTTTGTGGGCACTAGACCTTGTCCCGTCCGTTTCGGCTGGTTCAATTAAGGTCAGTTCTAGACACAGAATCTTCATTGTAATGACGTCGGCACGAAGGACGCCTTTTACGCAGATCTGGTCACTCACCTTCAGTCAAAATGTGGTTCTGAAGAGGAATTGAAAAGGCAAATACAGAACATGCTGAATGAGGATGTTATCGAAGAAGCCAACAGCCCGTACAACTCGCCTGTTCTCCTGGTGAAGAAGTCCAACGGGAAGTACCGCTTTTGTGTGGATTTTAGACGGCTGAATGAGGTAACACAGAACAGTTGTGCCAATACCGTCCGTCGCTGATATTTTTGATAAGCTGCAACAGGCGAAGTTGTTCACGGTGTTGGACTTACGCTCCGGATACTGGCAGGTACCAATCAAACCCACGGATCGTGAGAAAACCGCATTCACGGTAGGCGAAAAACAGTACCAATTCAAGCGCATGCCGTTTGGCCTATCCGGGGCACCGTTCACATTTCGACGCCTGATGGTTCAGCTGGTAAAACGACTGGATAATGTGGCGGTATATGGAGATGACATTGTTATATATAGTAACACGGAATCGGAACATGCTGCCCATATAGATGCTGTCTTAAATCGAATTAAGAACTCAGGACTCCGGATTAATGCCGACAAGTCACAAATCGGACGATCATCGGTGGTGTTACTGGGACACAAGGTGGGTCAAGGTGAAATCAGGCCTCTGCCGGAGAAAATATTGACAATTAGAGAGGCCGTGGCTCCGAATTCTAAGCAAAGGCTGAGACAATTTTTGGGTCGAGCAGGGTACTATAGTTGGTTCGTGGAAAATTTCCAATCCATTACATTACCAATCTACGGACTTCTTCGAAAAGACAAAAAATTCGAACGGAACGACGATGCCCAGAGAGCGTTTACGCGAGTGCAGCAAGCGATGAACGAGCAACAACTGACACTGAAATTCATGAATACAAAGGAAACGTTTATCGTAGCAGCAGATACC
>LOND01000826.1:38868-65392 GCA_014220965.1 Paragonimus kellicotti | reverse complement strand
TACTCTTTCAAGTTAAGATACTCCACTTTGTGTTACGGGGAAACACTGCAGCGCGGCCGTACTCCAGTCTCGGACGAACATGAGATGAGAGTAGGCAAAAAGGCCTTGCTGGACACCATGGCAAAGGATAGCCCAAGCACTTTCCTAGCTTTAAAACAACTCTGCGTTGTGTGAACCTGTGTTTTAAGGGTGTCTGACACTAGCACTCCGAGGTTACGTTCGGTATTACACTGTGTTAACAAGTGACCTCCAACTTGATATGCCTTGACATCCCTGATATCTCCCAGGTGCATGAAGGAGCATTTCTGTGGGTTTAGAGGAAGTTCCACACTGCCCACTGTCAATTGACATCGTGTTCAAGTCTTATTGCACTATTTTACTGGACAACTGTGTAGTCCGACGTTATGGTGTTTCAAGGCTAAAACGCGTTGTAAACGGCAATTTTGGCTCGAAAAATGAGTTGTCAACTTTCTCGTGAAGTACTAAAATGCAGTTCTCAGAATAGATATATACTTTGTTCGAGTATATTGATCAACTTGCAATGAAACAGTCAGGTATACCTGAAAATGGTTCTTATTCCCACTTTGTTCAGAAAAATAGGTTGCCTTTTTCTGGATAAAATTCTCATGTTCAGCCTTCCTAGTCGATTTGTGTTTCAAGAATAATTCATGGTAGAGTACTTACTTCTATCTTGCGGGAACATTCAATTTTGTGCGGTGCGATGGATAGAGATAAATTTTTATTTTTCCGACCACATTGCATGTACAGTGCTTTTCACACTGAATATCAAAGTATATTCCAATGAAAGACGCTACCACGTTTGTGGGTCAGTTATACATCTGAATTATATGTTCAGTCTGTTTCCCTGTCAGTGTTCTAGGTAGAAACGGGTCGACGAAATGTTATTCTAAAAGGGAGTGCAACTGACGTTTTCCCGCGTTTGCTTCTGTCCGCTGTCCGGGTGGGACAGTGTAAATGGGGATAATAAACTGGGCAACAGCTAACTACTAGCGTCAACTCTGGTGACCTAAACCGAACTGAACTGAAGACCCGTGTATTGTCGTTAAGTGACTACGCAAATAAATAAGTGTAACGTGCAGCGGAGTGGAGGCACTGAGGAACAGCGTTTCTCTGAAGGACGAGGGCCAAAGCGGAAATCTGGAATGGTAACAAAAACCGACAAGCATGAGCCGGAGGCCCAGTAAGTCATGCACACAACTTACTCAGTCAAAAACTCAAATGGCGTCAATCACACGACAACGAACTGTATTACACTGCCCTCTCCTTAGAGAAGAGCACTGTCCTCAGTGCTCCGTAATCATCGTTCGGACGATCACTTTTGCTTGTTGCACTAAGATAGTTGTGCTCCGGAATGTGTGGGACTTGGTGTGCAATGTGTCGCAGGCCACCATTCCTGCCCGCTGGACGTAATTGTAACGTGCAGCGGAGTGGAGGCACTGAGGAACAGCGTTTCTCTGAAGGACGAGGGCCAAGCGGAAATCTGGAATGGTAACAAAAACCGACAAGCATGAGCCGGAGGCCCAGTAAGTCATGCACACAACTTACTCAGTCAAAAACTCAAATGGCGTCAATCACACGACAACGAACTGTATTACATTGTGTAACGTGCAGCGGAGTGGAGGCACTGAGGAACAGCGTTTCTCTGAAGGACGAGGGCCAAACGGAAATCTGGAATGGTAACGAATCTACACACGAAGCCAATGTATGACTCTACAGGACGGAGGGGGCGCCATCCGAGAGCTCAGGGAAACGGCAGTAAGAAGGGTTATCAAGTCATCGCAGAGGATCAAGTCTACAGTCTAGGAGTTCATTTGTGTGGGAAGCACTCGATATACGTAGTCGCGTCAGATCTCAAAAAAAAGAAGAAAAAATCAACAAAAAGACAATCTCGATCAAAAAAAAAAAAAAAAAAAAAAAAAAAAAAAAAAAAAAAAAAAAAAAAAAAAAAAAAAAAAAAAAAAAAAAAAAAAAAAAAAAAAAAAAAAAAAAAAAAAGAACAAAATAGAATTTTTTTGTTGTTTACAGCTAAAAAAAAAAAAAAAAAAAAAAAAAAAAAAAAAAAAAAAAAAAAAAAAAAAAAAAAAAGAAGGCGAGACAAAATCGAAGCCGGATAACCACGAGAGATAAAAGCATAATCATCAAGAGACAGCAACATAAGTATGATATGAAGATGAAACCAGGTAGGCACGGACTGCCGAATACGGACGAGCCTCTAAGACACAGAAACAACTAGTTTTTTGGATGTGGAATTGTGGTGTTTTGTAAAAAAAACATAAAAAAAACACTGAAAAAAAAAACATGCAAAAAAAAAAACTGCAAAAATGCAGGGATAAGCAAAATTCTTTGTTGTCTGTGATTTTTTGTTTCTTATCACGTTTAAAACGAACGAAGACGCAATAAAAACAACGGAAAGTGAGCATCAGCGAATGTGTTAATTAACATGCGCAAGCGAATGGTATTGCGGTGATGTGTTACGAACTGCTCCCCTCTCACTGTAGGCCCACTGACTCCTCGCTGCCTCCGCTAACCCGCCAATGGTTGCTGCAACCACCTTGGGCTGGATTTCGAACTGTCTGCCGTGCCTCCGAGCCGGACCATCTGCACGCGTTACCAGGGGTTCTCTGGTCATGGTGCGTATTCCTCCTGGCTCGGTGTTGGGCTGTGCTCTTTAATTTGATTAGTAGAGTATTTTACGTATAGCGTTACCATCTGTAGCTCGTTGGCGTTCTGTAGTCTTATTTGCGCGAATAACGTCTACAAGTCGGTAGGGACCAGCACGCTGCAACATATACGAAGGACCTTGGTTCACAAGGGCGTCTGGATTGGTGTGGAGCAGCCCTCTCAGTGTGGTTTTGGGTCTTGTATATGACCGCTATCGTCTCGTCCCCGTGTGGTTAAGGACTGGTTCTCGTTTTAGTCTTTGCGCGATTAATAACATGTCTTTTCTCGGTGGCCTATGGGACTTAGAGAACATAAGTGCACTGGGCTCGTCCAATTTGGAGGCGGACTGCGTCACAAACGTTCACCTAGCTCCCTGACATACTGTGGCAACCCTAGGCATTCAGCGGGCGCCAGCGGTGTTAGTACTTCAATTGGCAGGCGTAGTTCATGACCTAGGGTGAGTAACGAAGGCGTGTACCCTGTGCTCGAATGGACGGCAGCTCTGTAGGCCAAAAGACACTGTGGCAGAATTTCGTCCCAACGATCTGACTGGTGTCGTTCGATAAAGGTACGCAGAATTGCCATTACAGTACGGTTGGTTCGTTCGACTAGGCCGTTACTTTGAGGGTGATACGGAGTTGTTCGGGTTTTGTGTATACGCAACATACGACATACTTCCTTTAGAAGGCGACCTTCAAAACGCAGCGCCTTGATCAGAGTGCAGCTCAATAGGTGTACCGAAACGAGCGACCCATTCGTTAACGAACAACGATGCTATGGTAGAAGCTTCCTGGTTTGGCATTGGAAAGGCCTCGCACCATTTGGTAAAGTAGTCGACAATCACAAGAATATATTTGTTTCCTCTCTTCGACGTCGGTAGTGGTCCCATGACATCAACTCCCACACGGTGGTTGGGACCAGCTGTTGCAACCGTTTGAAGCGGGGCTCTAGGAGCTACAGTGGGAGATTTTGTTTGCGCACAGGTGTTACAGTTGGCACAAATGCGAACAACATCATCATGTAGCTTTGGCCACCAAAAGCGCTGTCGGACGGCTGCTTCAGTCCTTCGCTGCCCCGCATGTCCCAGTTCTAAATGTACCTCTCGGACAACCTTTGAAACCCTGCCACATGGGACGATTAGTCTATATGTTCGTTTGGTTCTATCAAACAAATGCAATACACCGTCGATAACTCGCAAATTCGCCCAATGTGACCATAAGCAGCGCTCGTCCGGTGATTTTCCTTCCATCTCTCGACCAGTTGGTTTGGGATTTCCATCAAGCTGTCGGCGGTAGATGTTAGAAATGTACGGGTCATTCAGTTGATAGTGAGCCCAAGTAGCCCCAACTGAGGGTGCCCACAACATTGCGTTAACAGTTTCCGCGGGGAGACGAGACAAAGCATCGGCATTTGCGTGGCGGCTGCCCGGACGGTAGATGCAGTCAAAGTCGTAATCCTGCAAATATTCCAGCCAACGGGCTACTTGACCTTCCGGTTCTCGAAAGTTGCGAAGCCATTGTAGCGCCTGATGGTCCGTTCGAACTTTAAAAGGTTTTCCAAGTAAGTAGGGACGGAAGTGTTTGAGGAAATACACTAAAGCTAACATTTCACGGCGTGTAGTGCAATAGCGCCTTTCTCGCTTGTCAAGCCGACGACTTGCATAGGCAATCACGACTTCCCCATTAGCCGACTTCTGGGAAAGTACAGCGCCGATAGCTAAGTCACTGGCGTCAGTGTCTAGTATGAACGGACCGGCTGATGGCGAGAAATCTGGAAATGCGAGAATCGGAGGGGAACTGAGCTTATCCTTGAGAGTATTGAATGCTGCATGACATTCAGCGGACCATACGAAATTCTTGCCTTTTTCAGTAAGTTGGTGCAATGGAGATGCTATCTCCGCAAAATGTGGGACAAATTTTCGATAATACGAGGCCAGCCCCATAAAACTGCGTACATCGCCTACTGAGCGTGGTATCGGCCAATCAACAATTTGTTTAACTTTTGTGCCATCGGTTTTTACTCCTGATTGTGTGATTAGATGGCCTAAGAATGATACTTCCTGCTTTAAAAACACGCATTTCGTAGGCTTCAACTTCAAGCCTGCCATTCTGAGACGT
This sequence comes from Paragonimus kellicotti, assembly GCA_014220965.1. Taxonomy (NCBI): domain Eukaryota; kingdom Metazoa; phylum Platyhelminthes; class Trematoda; order Plagiorchiida; family Troglotrematidae; genus Paragonimus; species Paragonimus kellicotti. The sequence continues at coordinate 60,593 of LOND01000826.1, read as the reverse complement.
TCGAATATACTCTTCAGTCTGAGATTATGCTCTTCTATTGTGGCGGCATGAACAATGATGTCGTCGAGGTAGATCAAACATTCGTTTGGTACTAGGTCATGTAATACTGTCTGCATTAACCGCTGAAAAGTAGCAGGGGCGTTAGCGAGGCCAAACGGCATCGTTTCAAATTCATACAACCCGGATGGAATAACGAATGCCGTCTTTTGACGATCTGCTGGGCGGACTTCAACCTGCCAGTACCCCGAAGCTAGATCGAGTGTGGAGAACCACTTTGCGCCGTGTAAAGCGTCGAGTGTGGTATCTATGCGTGGCAGAGGAAACGAATCCCTCTTTGTTATGGCATTCAGACGCCTATAGTCAACACACAACCGTAGGCTTCCATCCTTCTTTTTAACCAACACAATAGGGGATGCCCAGGGGGAAGTCGATGGCCGTATGATTTTCTTGTTAAGCATGTCCTGAATCAGGGTATCCAGTTGCGACTGGTAGTGACAGGGAATTCTCACTGCGGGTCCGTGAGGAGAGATGGTCAACATACATTAGGTCTTATTTTGAACTTCATTACACTATCACAGAATATCATACCCTGTGGAAGCATGCACTATCTCTTGGTAAGTCGACCTACGAAGGAGTTAGCCCTCATCGATGTAGCAACCGTTGTCTTCCCTAACTTGAGACTGTGACCCCACAGATAGGAATTTATGTGCAGTGTGAACATAGATTCCGCCCTAACTGCGGTTAGTTCTTTAAGAACCATGAAGGTTTCTATCGGGTTATATCTAACCCTTTTTCATGCGAGAGAAAAAGCGTACAGTTTTCTTAGTCTTTCTTTATACGAGTTACCCCGCATTCCCTCCAGCAGCATTGTAAAACACCTCTGAACTTTCTCAAGTACCTTCGGTGTCTTTTATCATATTCAGGCTCCATACCGGCACACAGTATTCTAGATGTGGTTTATAAAGTGAAAATGGTACCTACTGTTTCCTTGGAGGGAAATTTTTTCTCAGTTTATGCAACGCTTTATTCCCTTTTCTGACTGCCTCTAGATGATGCTTGGAAACTGAGATTGCACGATATAAGTATTCCCAACTCCTCTCTACTCTCTCCAACTTTCTGTCCTCATTCCTCTTAACAGGAGATCTGGCCAACCTTAGCTGTTCCCCGGTAAGCAAGTGACTACATTTGTCCTTACTGAAGAAAGGCTACCGTCCATCTGACCACCTTCAAACGGTATTCAGACCCTTTTACACGCGCGTGCAGTCAGGATTCCCTACAACCTTTACGGCACCAGCAAAAAATATAGTAACGACACTTTAGGTTTCCAGTGAGAACGTTGATGAACACTGGAAAGGATGGTGGCCAAAGCGCCACCTCCTGAGGAAACCCAACAACTACCGTACACTCCGTGGACCTATGCCCCGTTGTGTCTACTTGGAAGGTGCGTTTCGTCTGAAAGTCCTGTATCCACTTCAGCAGTTTTGAGGGAGGGCCGAAGGTCTCCAGTTTGAGGATTCGCAATCAGTGGTTCACTGAGCCTGATTCTTTCCTGAGTTCTAAATGGCGCTCCTCGACTTTCAATACCCCATCCAACCTTCACGTGGTCTTATCGAGGATACAGACCTGGTTGATGAGGCGAGACGAATGCCGCAAAAATCCATGGCGGTCCGCGGAGAAAGGATTGTTGCAGATGGTCCAAAATTTTGTCACTCATTCTCCTTCCCAACAGTTTCATGATAGCTGATGTCAGACCAACTGGTCAGTGGTTCCCTACACCACTTTCTCTACACTCTCCATGGATGAGTATTGCCCATGCTTTCCTTTAGCCATCTCAGATCAGCCCTCCAGGGGCTAAGACCAAGCTGCCATGTGAGAGGCTCCCGCAAAACACCGGCCAGAGGCCCAAGCGTCTTTTGATGAATACTGTCTGGCCCCACTGTTTCTTTCACGTTTGTTATACCTAAAATATCCTAAAATTTATTCTCTTCAATTTCAATTTTCCCGCAGCGTGTCCTCTTGCAATCACGGCTGTGAATCCAACTGCGGTGATTCTGGAGTATCAGATATGTGCCGCCAAGAAAAACCTACGGAAAACCGTTTTGTGAGATAGTGGTTTGGCTACATTGCCGCAAGGTCACCAGTGCTGCTCTGTACTCCCGTTACGTTCCTTTCGGTCTGGGCAAGGCGAAAAGGGGACTTCGAGTTGTATGCTGGTTCTCCTCTAGATTGGTTTCATGCTCGGCTCCACATTTCTTTTGTATTCGAAACATTTCTCTAATCGTTTTGAAATGACAAAACCTGACATCCCCACCTGGACACACGGCCGAAGCCCTCACTTCGTGCCGCTGCTCCTTTTCTAATGCACGCCTACATAACCGAAGATCCCCCTTATGCTGACTACGTCTTACTGGGTCATGCGTGATGGTTCGTTGCACAACATTGTCTTTGGTCATGGTCCAGGCGTTGTTGAAGTCGTGGGCACCACGACACTCTGCCGGATCTGGCTGTTTCGCATCCTACCTTAGTGGCTGTACATTTATACCCCACAGGATGTACGACAGTTGACAGTAGGTTTGGCGTATACAATCAAATCGTAGACGTATGACTTCATGGTCAATGTTGCTCGAAGGCGTTCCGACCTTCCAGTCCAAAATTCCGTTGAGGTTGCTTATTATAGCATGGTCGAAAATTGTGGCAGTCTGTCCACCTCTGCACCCAGTGGCCTCGTGACCACGCTTGATTAATGTCTTCTCATTTAGGAGCTTCAGCAATGCCTTACCAAATGTAAAACTGGCAGCATGTTGTAAGTTCAAATTCACTTCGGACGCGTTGAACACTCCTATCGTAAGGAACCACTGTGACACGCTTAACAGTGTGTATTTCTTAGCGCACCTGGGAAAAGCACGCTCAGATGTGTGCGATCATCGCAGGTAATTACCAGTGATGCAAACCAACAAATGAGTTCGTAATACCACAAACGTTAAATCTGTCAACAAAAAGGCGTTGTCGAAGACAAGAGGATGGTGGTTTACAAATCTTTGACGCATTCACCAGGAAATAAGATGGTTCACTTACTTCACAAATTCAATGCCAAAGATGGAATGTTAAATAACTTTACCTATATAAGGTTATGTATGAGCTATGTTACATATATCTCAAGGTCACGCCGCGAAATATGTCCAATTGCAGGGGATTTCGCAATTACTGGACATAAATAGTGTCGCGAAAATGTTGAAATAACTTGGCCTGGGCGAGGGAGCATGGGAAATTCCAAAATCTGGCGAACGATCGGGCAGGCTTTAGCGTATCACTTCGTCGATTGCCCGGAAGCGTTCAAAAGTTGGAAGTCTCGCAAACCTCTGTTTTAGTACAAGGTATTGTACGTCCACTCGTCGCAGAAGTTTTCCTATTCTAACGGATATTTGTAGAAGGAGGAAAAAGAACGCAATCTCAAGTGTTAGGTAGGAAAATGTGGGGTGGTCACATATACTGTGACGACTAATGTCTGTGTAATTTTTCCTGGCATAGACTCTATGCGATATCAATAATCTCCTTTCCGTTAACAAGGTTTATAACGGTGGCAAGCCGTTGGTATGGTATATTGTGGTAACCGGGTAACAAGCAACTACTTCTAGAATGGGGATCACGTGATGGTCTAGACTCCGTACGAAGTTTTAACGTTTATCGCTTCATATGGTCGATGTTCGAAATGAAGTCCATATTTTATAACAAATGAAAGCATCTACGTCCAAATTATACAAGATATTGCCGCAACTGTTACCTTTCAAGTTAGCTACCTGATTGTTTTTCTCTGGGCCCACATGAGGAATTTCCATCCACTGCTTCTAGTATTAGTTAACGAAGGTAGTTGAACAAACTGTATAACAGTCCGGAAGGAAAAATCTAGTGTGCCTGCATATACGTAGCTAACGTTGACAGTATCTCGTCACGCAGTACTTCTGGTAACCCTCCTCCCTTCTCCAGTTTTCCTGATGATCAAAAGTGTCTTCTTGGGCACTCCAGTTATAGCTTCGCCCTTGTCGATCTGGCCTCACTCCACAAGGGTCTGTGCGAGAAACTTGAACTACCTGCAAATGATCACTTCCTGTAATTAATATCTCAGTCTCACACCAGAAAACCAAACTTCATGCCAAAATCCTTTTCAATTGATCGAATGTACGATTGCGGGCTGAGGGTCTCGCACATTTAATCGCAGCTTTCATATCCATATGGACATTCTAGACAACCTCTTCCGAAAAGTAGCTCATTTTAGAGCACGTCAGTATTGTCAATCCCTGCCACGGCCTGTATTAGAACTTCGGTGACGATTTCGTGAGGCAGCCGTGTTGACCAATGATCCGTTGACCTCATGCCAGGAACGATTGAACTATTTTGCCCAAGAGCTCGACCGCTTTCACTTTCGAAAAATGATCGGGTTCCTTGACCTGGATAAGGAGTCCAGTTACTCTGTGTTATATCCAGTCGATAACAATGCAATTTGGGACCAAAAGGTTGACCAAAATCTTCAAATTAATCATACCTGCTGGGCAATATCTAAGATTACTGAAGAGTATTACGAGAATCGCCTTGTCGGTCAGCTGCCAATGATGGTCTTCCAACGATTTTGTTAGTGATAAGTGGATGTGTCAGCTTGAGGGCCCGAATCCCACAGGCCGTTGCAATTCTTCCAACACATCACGCAAGTATCATTTTTCTGATAAAAAGTCACTGGAAAATTTGTGTAGCGTTGCTGTTCAAAACATGTCAATTTAGGAGCGACGTAGACTGAGGATTAGTAGAACTTCGTCGTTCACGTACGACTATCTGGAGAGAAAACCTAACACATTAACTGCATCCACGAGGGAACACTGACGTTACTTTTCGTTAGGTTAGTCCACTAAGTCCATCCTGTACCAGGAAGAAAATTGTATGAGTAGTGTTTCAATCATCATCTTGAACAACCTTCTATTGTGAGCACCTAAACAGCTTGTATAGGCGAGAGTAAAGGTTATTTCTGTCAGCAGTTTGAGAAGGAATAAGCATACGAATGAACTCACCGCGGCATCTTCCGTATTCCGACGAGAACAAATGAAGAAGTTCAAAGCCAAACCCATATAAAAACCTCTAAGGTTTTCGTTACAGCTCATCACACACACTGAGGCTCATTCTTATCTTTTTTGAAGCCAGAACATATGTTAATGAGCCTTTACATTACATCAGTGATCCGTTCTTAACTTTAAAAAGAATTTGGAAAGTCGTTCAGTCATTTCGAGACGACCTCCGGTAAATTGATTTTTTTCTTTGCTGTCTTTTCATGATGAAGTGAGAAATATAAATTATACGATAGCCATATGGAAAGGTCTTTTATAAGATTCATCTTAAAAACTGCCTTTCGCATATGTTGCGTTACGAAGACGCTTCAGGGAATCGGCACCTATAGACAGTGCTCGTACATGTCATGGTTATATAGTGAGGTTTGTTCAATATTTTACATCTTGCGATTAATGCCATACCACGCATCATTTACCTTTGCTGTAGAAACACGTGCGCTTTGTTTTTAATACATATAAACCAAAAGATGCACTTTTCTGACGGTCGCCAGCAGTTTGTTTTTTCTCGGTGGACACGTTCCCTGTGCGCTGTATGTTCGAGGATGGAGGTTGACGAGGACCACTACGCATTTCAGCGCATTTACGAAATTATGCTCCGGCTATTGTTTCAACCGTGGACAATGAACTCCTCTGAAGCAACAAAACGAACTAACTTCGTCAGAATAACTCTTACTCAATGTGATGGATCTCCAAACCAACGCCCCCTTCCAAAGTATGACAAACTTCTCCACGTCTCGATAAATGTTGTCCGTGTCAAGTAGGAAGTTGTACGATTTACCGTATACATCACTTAGTTCCACTGCAGCAAATGCAGATAGTCGGTTTTGGTAACGTGTGAAGATATTTTCGTGCAGTGTTGTGATGTTTGGCTTTTTATTGTGAAACTTCGAACATTCAACACAGCAGACGTGTTCTGTCCATCGCGTTACGCAGTTGATGCTCAGCGGATCGATGAATTGGTAACGAGATTGAGAGGCAGAAGTTTACGGGAATCCCATATATTCATGCACGAAATTGCAGGTTCTCAGCAATAGGTTAAATGTGAAAAAAGACGTCGTGTGTGTACTCAGGTAATGAATGGCTCTCAGGGCGAGTGTTGACATTTGTCGCAGAATTAGCGCCAACATTACTGTCACGGAGAGCATTCCGAGGCATCCGAACGTGCACCGGGGAATCGCTGTCTCCGTTCGGTTTTGCTGTGCTGAATATCCATTTTGACACTTTAGTCTTTTAAAGTAGCGCTGCCTCCGTCAATCGTCTGTTGACGCATGTGATCAGGAGCCCTAAAGATTAGGAAGGATAGGAGTAAATCACACCTAAATCGGCAATACCTCTGGGTAGTTGCTCAGTAATGTCAGCCTTTGTCGTATTTTTCAGTTTACATGCCTCGGAATACGTTAATGTCAAACTCCATGCACAGTTCCGACAGAAACTTCCCCAACTGAGGCAATGGGGCCCCATCGCAGCCTCATTCTCAACGTGCAACCGAACTCAATTTCAGTTCGTGTCCAAGTTTCGCAGGACAAAAACGGTTGTTGCCAATGGAGCCCCGGCTTACCTACACCAGCACGTCGCAGTAATGCACTCTGAGCAGCTGCTGCCCAAATGAGAAAGGGATTTGCGGATTTTCATGGATCTCTTCTTACAACTGCAGCAGCCAATTTGGGTGATCAAGGTCATCTGTGTGTGCGGGGAGAGAAAAACGAAAAGCAGTAAACATCTCCTATCTTTGCCGTTATACCTAATGTTCACTGTACGCCTTCCCCAGACTACTAGTAGGTGAGCCTAAAAGCAAGACAGACAGACGGTGGTGAGCGTAAGTTAAGGGGCATTGACGTGACTTCCTTCGTTCAGCCAACAGTGCACACCTGATTATAGTGAGCGGAGAAAAGTTGATGTGAACTTGCGCGGTTAGGAAACCCATTCGATGGACGATCCATAGGAGGGTTTTAGGAAGGAATGGACGCCATGGGGCTTTTAAGACCTCTAAGTAATATATTTGGACAATACCATATTATATTCAGTAACATTTTCAAAGCGCCAGATTATTGAAAGTGTTCAGAACAAATCTGCGCCAACTAAAACCCAAACCTTTTCAGCCGGAGGATATTCAGTCAATTCTGGGACCTCTTGCAACAAGCAAGATCTCTTCTGGTTACCCGTCACCTAACAAAAATGTAAAAAAGAAAAAGTGTCCGGGGCGATTCACACTAGAATAGACGGATTTTCATAAGGGTGACCTTGACACCGGGATTGGACAAACATCTTCATTTTTACACCTCCGTTATTCGCCAACTTCTTGTTCTGTATTGCACCAGTCAGCTTACAGTTTGTGACTTATGCGTGCCATTATGATCAGCCAATGACAGACTCTGATTTCTTTAATACTGATGTACATCTATAAATGCGGGTTCTTGTCTCATGAATAACAACTGCTTACTGCAACCAGTCCGAGGTCTGCTCTTTATACGCGAGAGCTATCAATTCAAGTTCGATCTCGAGGGATATTCGAGGTCACTAATTTCAAGTGTTACATGCTGGTGTGGGAACTGGACAGAGGCCTGAACATGTCGGCTAAGGGATAAGAATGCACCCACTATAGGAATATTGTCTCATAAGAAACTCAGGGGCACCGCTCAGAGAGATGACTCGCAGTGAGATTCAGTGTTTTGTGCTGTCGTTGTGAATCCAATCCACTTTTCGGTTGTAACCCTGAAGGACGACTTCAATACTCATTTATCGTCATTTGTCACTGGCCAACGTTCAGCCTGCTTTAATTATGGCTGTTGTCATCAGTTTATCGGTTCTCTGTTACAGCCCAACTGTTACATTCTTTTCCCTGAATGTATATTTCAATGACTCGCATCAAGTTCGACGGTGTTGACGGATTGCACATCCTCAATTGAGGCGGTTGGTTAGGGTACCGCACCATTCTTCGAAACGAAACGTGCTGCTAAACATGCATTCACTGACACCATTTTAAGCGTACTGGCCCCACAGAGAATGGTTACGCCAGACTTACCAATCCAATAATGCTTTTCGACTGTATGCGTTATCGGTTTAAAGGTACGTGTACCACGGATAACTGTGTAACTGACACAACGTTAATGGTGAACTCACAGAAACTAAGTATTTCCAGCCGCCATTTTATAGCCCACATAAATGGGAATATTGCACAAACGTTTTCTATGGGGAAAGCCCTAGGGGACATGCGACGCGCACTCTTGGATATGAGGAGAAATATGGTCATCCGAAACGAGTAGATTGTCTTGACTATTCCTGAAGCTGCTGTGACAAAGTCGGTGTTGCTGTCCGTGATATACATACAGGAGTTTGTTGCTAACCTTGAAGACGAAGCTACTGGTGTAGAAAGGGAAGTTTTGTGACAACAGTTCTCCACGCTATACTCCCAAGCCAACAAAGTCAGGTCAGATTGCAACTTCTCAATCTTCCTGCCTTGCCAGCCTAGTTTCCGGGTGCATGTTGCTTTTCAAGGCCGGCCTTCTGGCCAGTTTTCCTGAAAAGCCGGTCACCGGAAGTGTTCGACGAAACTATTCACCCGAAAGCCGCGTACGCCAACCTAACAGACGTTTCAATCTATCGTTTATTTCAAGAACGACGAAATTATCTTCAGTTGGACGAAATTAGGATATATGCACGCAAACCCTAGGCTTCACTCGTGGCCAGAGGTTACAATTCCCCTCCTCCGGAATTTCGCTGTTGCTTTCTTGTCGCGTCTGGCGGAGTTTGTTTGTCATCTCACGGGCCGGACAAAGTAACCTGAACAAAGAAGACAGCTCTTTGTCAACTTTCACTATTCCGACGCTCGTGTCTGTGGTTACATAGAGTAAGATAAACTTTTTTCCCAAATTCTGTAACAGTAACCGTTTGCGGTCCACAAGCGCGCACCTGGTTGGCCTCCCCGACGCGTTCTTCAGGTGGCCTTGACGTACCGGCTCAAAACTCATCCCTGCGTAAGAATCTTTGCAAATTTTCAGGGTAGATAAACGACAAATCATCCTCCCGAAGATCAGGGGAAGGAGATGGTCAAAAAAGTGTCACATCAACATAACGCCTCCCTTGGCCCTCTTCTTACCAGCTATGGCGGAATACATGTCACACAGCGAGTGATTTACTAAGCTACCGGACTGGGGAGATCAAATTCCGGTAGTATGCCACCCACGCCTTCTCCCTCGGTTATCATCATTCTTTCCCAGGTTCTTCCTTGCTCCATTCTGCCTCTTTCCTCATCCAGTCAAACGAGAAAGAAGCTCTTGACTGCATGCATAGAGACCTTTCGAGCCTATAAACTTCTCAGAACCAAGCAATTGGCTCATGATGTCACTAATGGCGTCATCGCTCTTACGGCGACCTAGCTATCGGCGGAAATCACTGTGCGAAATGAACGCCTCTGGGTTCTGTGATTAGCGTTTTGACCCCGCTGAAGGTGAATGAGGAGATAGTTCAGATTTTGTTCAAGGTCTGACCCCAGATGGGTGGATATAACTTTTCTCTTTGCAAGGTTATACATGAAGTGATAACCATCCGCAAGTTAGAAGAAATGTTCAGAAAACGGCAAAAATATAACCTTAATGAAGTTTGCCATTACTTGGTGTAAATTGCGCTGGGAATGTGCAATAGGACTGTGTGAAATCGTGGAGACAATAAACCACGCAACCTGGCCACTCGATGGACCGATAACGAGTAATAATGTTCGCTAATGATTCAAAAGTGTCGGAAATTCGAACAGCGTATGACATGATCAATCACTGTGGGATTTTCAGTGTCGAAATGTATTATATTCTCTCAGATTATCGTTGCGTCGGATCAACGATGGAGCACAGTTCCGCGTGATAAACGGGAGAATATAAAATGCCCGCGTGGACTGGTACGACTAATGCAAGGTGTCATTTTTAGGAGAAGCGTTTATGCGATACTGAATACTTTTCGTTAGTAAACAAATTATGTGACGCTGTGGAACATTTGCAATAGCGTAGCGTGTAAGGTGAGTGACCAACAATGTTTTCGCTATTAGATTGCCACCCGATATCGACAAAGTTTTGCGCTCTACAGCAGATGTATTAAACGAGACCGACATATTTGATGATACGAAATATATCAAACGATTTTAACGGATTTGAGACAGAGAAGATGAAGTTAGAAGTGTCAATGCAATAATGCAAGACAGACGTGGGAGGCAAAAAGTGCATCCCGCCACCACTTTCGATGACAAGCTTTTGCATAAAAACGGTTAATCATGATTCGCCGGCTGCAACTGATAGTAATTTGAAATTGTGTGTTGAGTTCAGTGCAAACCGGTCAGTACGTTTATGTCTGGTATGGGGCGCGGTGTTCAATTCTTTCAAGCACGATCGGTTCCGTTGTAGAAAATCGATCCTAAATTTGCCTTCAATTTGCCTCCTGTGTGCAGTGAAAAACCGCGAAAAAGTCTGTACAATGACTTTAAATATAAACTGTCCGTTTTCTTCCTCCTTAAAACCATCATTGCCTGCGTACTAGAACTTCCTAATTCCACATTTTCCGACACGTTCCCACCTCCCTCCAGTTGATTGGTCACCAGTTGCGAACTGGTATCTGGCTGCTCCATTCTGAAAGAGTTTCATGCTGGTTGAGTTGAGTATCCGGCTATTTCACATTTGAGGAGTGAGAACTTTATTGTAACGTTGACAACAGTACCAGTTGGATTGCAATTATTTTCACAGCCTTTTCTGACGTTTTTGGACTAGGAAGTAGCCCCGTTAACCCGACCATCTGAATCAGTGCCAGTGGAACTGTCGACAGAGTAAATATTTCTGAGTTACCAGGGCCAACTTTGTAGTATATGCATCAAATTTATATTTGCCTTCTTTAGCCGTATGTTTGTTTCACGTACAATTCCATACAGAATTTATCTTGGAGTAATCACGAACGTGAACCTTGACTATGACCTGTACCAAAAAATGAGCCAACCAGAACACAAGCGAAATCACAGAGGATGTGGCTAAGCATCAGGTGGTGCTTTCCAATTTCTGTTCATTTCTCGATAGGTGGGTTTTTGGCGATATCTTCTTTGGCAAAGTTGCGTTTGATAACAGTCATGATAACCGGTGAAGTAATATAGGCTTCGAACCATCATTCAACTTGGTTTATCTCCATCATTAATCTAACAAAAGAGAAAAATAGTTACGAAAAGTCAGAACACGTTTACTTTCAAGCTCTTGAGGACTGCAAAGTGAACCACTTGTTTTTGAGAACTTACTACCTATCCCAGGAGACCAGTGGTTATCCGAGCAACGCTTAGTCTACTCGCAACGTCTGTCGAAAGGCTGGATCTAGAATAGTCACATCTGTAAGCAGCGGCGTCCATAAATTCTGAGCCCGCTGAACAACCGATTCGGATCTAAAGGAGAAGACGTTCGTACTGACGAGTTTCTTATTATTTAGGTACTAAAGTGCACGAAAGCTATCATAAACTAAATGAAAGAAAATAACAACAAACCTCTATATTGAATCCACCAAATTTGCAAGTTCCGAGACTAACGTTCGCGTGAATATGATCAAATGCAGCAGTCGCGTAATGGCGGAGCGATCGAAATCAAATGAAAACAGGGTATATATAAACAAAGGTCCAACAGTGAGAAGTAAGGAAGAAAAACTACGCGAAAATAAGTTTCCACAAGTAAGAAATGTCGAGATTTAGTAACAAATTGAGATTAACGTTCATGTGAGAAACGATTTGTCGCACGCGTGTCACGAATGGTCGTCTCAGTCGTCGAAAGAAAGGCTTGCAACCACTATCAAGAGTTCCAATGTTAGGAGGAGAACGGTGATTGAGGAGGGAATACATGAAGACAGAGAGCGTGTTCATCGACTTTCTATTGAACGCACGACAGTTGTCAAGCCCTCAACGCGGGCAGCTTCTTTAATCCCGGGGACTCTCTTCCGTGACCCAATGATCCGAAAAGTATAGAATGTCGGTGATCTCAGTGCACTACAGACTGAACTTAATGCGAATAGCCGCTGGTCAGGCGAATGCAGACTCCCATCAAATGATAAGTGAGGGCACGTGTCGCTTGATGGGGACTCTGGCATTGCCTTCGTGGCTCACAATCCGAACAGCACAGTGGACATCACGAAACTGGAGGTGAAGAAGGATCTGAGTATTTGTATGTCGTCCAACTCATTATGCACGCATCACCAAGAGATGGCGACGATGAAGGGATTTCCCGCCCTGGGGCAGATGAATCGCACTTTCCCCCGTATAAACAAGAAAACGTTTTAAATGCACTTCGGAATTGATATCAACTCGTTCTGCGATTGTGCAATTAAACTTATGTATGTCGGTCTGTAGAAAGACATACTGCCTGCTGAGCGTGTCCAGCGCGCAGCTAACAAACCAGTCACTGGCCTCAGAAACGTTGGGTCTCGACTTGAAACTCCTGATTTGTCTCCACCTGAATTTCGAAAACTCCGCGGTGATTCAATTCTCATACTTCCGTCTTGGGTAGATCTAGTAGAACAATTCTTCATCGTAGTGAATGCCGACGGCAGACGAGAACATGCCAGGAGGCATTGCAAGCCTCGTCCCCGAACCGTCCTCGGGCGAACGGTATTTTCTTGTAGGGTCATCAACCAGTGGAACAACTTCCCTTCTGGGGTTGTCAGCTGCAATTCTGTCAGTTGTTATAAGTCATTGTTTGAATCTTGGTTACTGAGAACGGACTGATTATCTTACTTTGTTGTCGATATATACTGTAATCTGCAAGAGAACAGTCACAACCTGTTTTCAATAACGACTTTTCTGGTCAACACAGGCCTGCTTGACGTCGAACAAGAAAGGCCGACCGGATCCGAGCGCTTTGTGCTCCCTGTCTAGAACCCGTTCAATAGTCGCGTAATTAACACGTCTTTGTGTGACCACGATATTCCGACTAGGTCAAATAATATCAACGATAGAATTAGTTATGAATCGTCGCATCAGTGACATAGCGAACATATCGTCTGCAGCACCACTCGGAAAAAGTGATCGTATGTCGATTTGTTTATTGCCCAAATGTTTCCTCTGGGTAAAACCGGCACATGGATCGCAAACCGTTCACGAAAGTGGCCGTAAGAAACTGATGATGGAAACTAACAGAATGACCTGGAACCCATCATTTTCCACAAGCGGCATCGATAGTTTGTGAGTAAACTAAGCTGGCAACCTCTGGGTTTCTACAGAAAGGAATGTCCCTCAAAAGTTGACCGGAGGGGAGTGAACCGGAAGCCATGGGTTCATCTCGGGATCGATAGCGCGTTCCAGTATGAGTATATTGCTTGGACATCATATACTCAGTCAAAGGGGTTCAAAAGCTTTATGATTTAAAAAAGAGCTCGGGACGGAACAATTAAAGTAGCAGGGAATGCTCGCTTGATATGTGAACTCAATATGAGACGTGGCGTTAAACAGAATTCGGGGTTTTCGCAGTTATGCACAGTCCAGGTCCTTCTTAAAGATGGAAGCTGGGACCGCACCTCTATATGACGGACGAACCATAACCACTAAAAATGCATAGCGGGTGCGCTTATGGCGCAGTTTTAGTGGTTGACGTTCGGATAATGGAGTGCTTGAGCTTCGCTGTTACTTCAAGGGCGCTGCACCGATCGATGGGAGCGTTACACCCCATGAATCTGAGCGGCCGATATTCCTGTTATACATTACAAAATAAGCAGAACTGGACAACGTCAATTAGGCCGTCCTAAGTCCTCTGGCCAGTTCGCTGGCATCCCCTATTGCTTGTATATTCAATCTCACGCTAAGTACAGGTGTAATCGTGAGACACTGAAAGGAAGCCACACTAATTCCCATTCTCAAGTTTGGCAATCGGTCTGTTGTCGAAAATAACCAAACGGTAAGCCTGACTGATGTTGTCAACAACATTCCCGGATGTATATTACGAACGAGGGTCTGCAGGTCCCTCTGCGCACGGATATTTGCCAGAGCTTCTCAACGCGGCTTTCTAAGGAGCAGGTCTTGTTTTATCCCTCTCCCGAAGTTTTAACCACTGTCATAGAAAAGCTGGATTGAGGAGAACTGATAGAGGTGTGCTACCTAGAGTTCCAGGAGCGCTCGATTCTGTTAACCACAAGATTGGAAGCTACGAGGAAGCTTGAATTTTCACTATAATCTATAGATGACTCAAAGCGTTTCTAACTGGCAGGTATTGTTGGGTGAGATTGCGCGAAACGCTGTAAGACGCAGCTTCTCCGTTGGGTGCAGTACCATAGATTTCACTCTTTGCTCCTCGGCTCTTCCTGATATACGCAAACTACTTGACCGACAACCTAGTCAGCCCTTGTTACCTATACGCGGTGGTGACAAAAATTATTGGGAGCGCGTCAGACGCTGGTGCCTTCCAGAAGGATATTTCGACAATCTGCAACTGAACAGTAGAATAGGAACTACCGCTGAACGTCTGAAAAAGCGATGTCGTCTCTGACGCTGTCAAGTAGAGCCCCAGGTACCTGAGGGATGCATATGGACGGACAATCGAACTTGCAACGAGACAGAAAACTAAAGACTTGAGTAGCCGAATCAGTAATTCGTCTGCACCGTATGCCGGGCTTGTGCCAAAAGCATACGGGGTGTTCTACCAGTCGATAGCCCATGTCCTTTGTACTGGGCCGCAGTTCGCTCCCATCTGGAATGTTGTGTTCGAGCCTAGTCACAATATCTAACAACGAACATTGACGTTCTCCAAAAAGTAGAAGAGCTCGTCACACGCATGGCATGAGGGTATGACGGGTCCATAGTATAAACAGACTAAAATGGATGAACCTACTCTCGCTCGAACGACGAGCAGTCAGATGGGAACTTACTGAAGTGTACAAAATTACCCAACACGCTGGCACAAGTCTTCCAGCTTGTTCGTCTTTGTTGTGACAGAACCGAGACATGAGACCATAGGGTAACAGTCAAGAAAACGAGATCAAAAATTCCTGTTTGATTCAATTTTTCTGCCAGCAGGGTAGTCAGCTCTTGGAATAAGTGGCCTACGAAGATTTCCGAGATCTCAAACGTAGATATATCCGACGGAGTGTTAGATGCAAGCTAGAGCGGCAATTTTTCTAACTTGTAGTAACTCGGAGTAAGATTTTAGTACGATTTCAGGGCACTTGGGATACCGCACAAGCCTAGAAACTGTTGACCGACTCCGGTCTCCCTTGCCAATCTAACCTACTCCGAAATAAACAAGCAAGTTACAGAAAGAATGGTTTCTGGCCTCAGCATCATCGCTACTGTTTGTTTAGCTGACATCAATCATTTCCACTTCCAGTGGTACCCTTCTGGAGGAACCTGTCACACGTGGACGTCTTAAGTTTGATCATCTACGTAGTTGATGAGATTAGACGAATATCTCCGGAAAATCTCGGACGTTCGCCGTCCGTCTGCTCAGCCAAACACTTTCCGAGATAAGGGGCAATCAGCGTAGAACGAACTGAATAACTCAGTATGGCTGACTTGTTGTATTGTGTCAGCCCTGTATACTACGTAGATCTTCCGGACTACGGTAAAAGTTGAAAAAGAAACGATTGAAGAACTGTAAAATGAATCTGCTTCCCCGCTTGCAGCTGCCGCTCGTCTGCACGACGCGCCTTTATCCACTACCCCTGAGGGTATGTGGCAATTCATCAAGGAACGGATCACGACGGCAGCCACCGAGACGATCGGTCTCAAATGCCAGAAACGTCCGGACTGGTTCGACGACAACAACGTGGTTATCGCTGAATTGGTACGAGAGAAGAATGCCGCGTTTGCTGCCTCCACAGTGGACCCGGCCAATGAAGCGAAGAAGGCCACGTTCCGGAGTATCCGCCGTCAACTGGCCGAGCGTGTCCGCGGAATCAAGGACAACTGGTGGATGAAGCAGGGCGAGCGAATGCAGGGCTTCGCAGATCGTCGACAACATAAGGAGTTCTACGATTCGCTCAAAGCGATCTTCGGTCCATCGATCCAGTCCACTAAAGCACTGGTAGACATGGACACCGGCTGTTCGTGCACCCAGCCAGAGGACATCATGAAGGTCTGGCGCAAACACTTTGGTAGCCTACTAAACCGTCCTGCTACCATTGATTGGATGATTGAGCGACAGGAAGGGTCCGCCGCAGCGGACCATCAAGACTTCGTTTACTATCACCACCCCATTCACCAGAGTGGCAAAGAGCGTTTGGTTAGCTGCGCAACGGAAAGGCTGCAGGCGAAGATGGACTGCCGGCTGAGATCCTGAAGAATGGCGGACCGGCGCTGGAACGTGCACTGCTCCAGCTGGTTCACTCCATCTGGGAGCACGAAGTGATGCCGCAAGAATTTAAGGATGCCTTGATCGTACCCTTGTTCAAAGGTAAGGGTAGCAAGCAATGCCCTGACAGCTATCGGGCAT
Organism: Paragonimus kellicotti; assembly: GCA_014220965.1. Taxonomy (NCBI): domain Eukaryota; kingdom Metazoa; phylum Platyhelminthes; class Trematoda; order Plagiorchiida; family Troglotrematidae; genus Paragonimus; species Paragonimus kellicotti. The sequence goes on along the minus strand of LOND01000826.1, from coordinate 44,062 downwards.
AAGTCTGCTGAGCTGCGCAGGCAAGGTGCTCGCCAGAATTCTCCTAAACAGGCTGAATACGGAAGTCTTGGAGACCAATGTTCCTGAGGAGCAATGCGGATTCCGGGCGAGTCGGAGTACGATCGACCTGGTGTTCGCTGCTCGACAAATTCAGGAGAAATGCCGGGAACGCAACCAGCCCCTGTATGCTCTCTTCGTGGATTTCACCAAGGCCTTTGATTCCGTGAGCCGTGAGGCGTTGTGGACGGTGCTTGGTAAGTTTGGATGTCCAGGTAAGTTCGTCAAGTTGATTAGGTTGGGGACGAAAGTACAGTCGTGTGGATCGACTTGTGATTGTCACTGGCGTGAAGCAGGGTTGTGTGCTAGCCCCAGCTCTATTTAGTTTATATTTGACTGCCATGATAACAGTTGCTTTTCAGGACTCTGGGGAGGATGGCGTTGAGGTAGAGTACCGGACGGATGGGCGCCTGCTGAATATCCGACGATTCGGCGCCCCAACCCGGTTACATACCTCAACGATGCGCATGCTTCTATTCGCAGATGACAGCGCGCTATTCGCACACAGCGAGGACGAACTACAGCGACTGACCACTGCTTTCGCGACCGCGGCATCCAAGTTTGGATTGGATATCAACACAGGTAAGACATTTTCTTTCTTTCAGCCTTCTCCGGGCGAAGGTGCTGTCTGTTCACCTTCACCCCAAATTCGCATCAATGGAGCCGTTGTCGACAGCTGCGCTGATTTTTGCTACTTGGGTAGCAATTTGTCCACCGATCTGTCCGTGGACCGCGAGTTGAGAGCTCGTGTGGCAAAGGCTAGTGTTGCGTTCGGACGTCTTGAAAGACGTGTTGGAAGAACCACAGCCTGAAAATGGCCACAGGTGTCACAGGTAGTGGTGACGTTATTGTATGGCGTTGCGATGCGTGCGGCCGCGAATTGCTGCGTGTAATCGGTAGACCAAAAATATCTCTGTAATCTTTGCAGTAAAAATCTCTTTAAGGGTACCAAAGTTGTTAAAATTGTGATACGTGTTGCAGTTTCTGAAATCGTAGAATTCCGTTGCTTGGACATTCTTTTGTTTTAATTTTCCGAAGACGTAAGCAAGGAGTGTGCGGTAGTTTAATGACATAGGGATTACTGAAAGAATAACAAAGATGTGCATTTTCCGTTATTTGGGAAAATTATCGGCGGAATATGATGGAAAGCGATGTCATAGACGGTGAGACACATGCTTTTATTTAAATCTGAATGTTATTAGGCAGGAAAAGGTGATAATACTTTCGACGTGCGTATTCTTACGGTACATGGTCGTAAAAATTCCTTAGTGGAAAGCATAGGGTGCTGTGTGTGCCGAAATGGACCATGTAGGCCAATCAGAAGCGCTGAAATTCCCGAAACACGGGATGACAGAACTCTATAGGAAAACCCGAACGAACGGTGTGACCTACATTGCACAATCTCTGCTCTCAAATGCACCATGTAGACCAATCACGGGGAAGAAACTCGAGAGAACCACACAATGACGAAGGTGTGTGTGGGAACAATGTACACGACATCGAACGACGGAGAGATAGTTGAAATTGGAGTAAAAAATAATTTTCGATGATCTTGAATTGTTCAGTACTGAACAAGTGAACTCGGTTGAATTGAGTCTATGCGGCTTATGGTTGCAAACGATGCAAACACTAGTGATCGACTATTGAAGTGAATAGGAACGAATTGGAACATAGACTGAACAAGTGAACTCGGTTGAATTGAGTCTATGCGGCTTATGGTTGCAAACGATGCAAACACTAGTGATCGACTATTGAAGTGAATAGGAACGAATTGGAACATAGACTGAACAAGTGAACTCGGTTGAATTGAGTCTATGCGGCTTATGGTTGCAAACGATGCAAACACTAGTGATCGACTATTGAAGTGAATAGGAACGAATTGGAACATAGACTGAACAAGTGAACTCGGTTGAATTGAGTCTATGCGGCTTATGGTTGCAAACGATGCAAACACTAGTGATCGACTATTGAAGTGAATAGGAACGAATTGGAACATAGACTGAACAAGTGAACTCGGTTGAATTGAGTCTATGCGGCTTATGGTTGCAAACGATGCAAACACTAGTGATCGACTATTGAAGTGAATAGGAACGAATTGGAACATAGACTGAACAAGTGAACTCGGTTGAATTGAGTCTATGCGGCTTATGGTTGCAAACGATGCAAACACTAGTGATCGACTATTGAAGTGAATAGGAACGAATTGGAACATAGACTGAACAAGTGAACTCGGTTGAATTGAGTCTATGCGGCTCATGGTTGCAAACGATGCAAACACTAGTGATCGACTATTGAAGTGAATAGGAACGAATTGGAACATAGACTGAACAAGTGAACTCGGTTGAATTGCGTCTATGCGGCTCATGGTTGCAAACGATGCAAACACTAGTGATCGACTATTGAAGTGAATAGGAACGAATTGGAACATAGACTGAACAAGTGAACTCGGTTGAATTGCGTCTATGCGGCTCATGGTTGCAAACGATGCAAACACTAGTGATCGACTATTGAAGTGAATAGGAACGAATTGGAACATAGACTGAACAAGTGAACTCGGTTGAATTGAGTCTATGCGGCTTATGGTTGCAAACGATGCAAACACTAGTGATCGACTATTGAAGTGAATAGAACGAATTGGAACATAGACTGAACAAGTGAACTCGGTTGAATTGAGTCTATGCGGCTTCATGGTTGCAAACGATGCAAACACTAGTGATCGACTATTGAAGTGAATAGGAACGAATTGGAACATAGACTGAACAAGTGAACTCGGTTGAATTGCGTCTATGCGGCTTCATGGTTGCAAACGATGCAAACACTAGTGATCGACTATTGAAGTGAATAGGAACGAATTGGAACATAGACTGAACAAGTGAACTCGGTTGAATTGCGTCTATGCGGCTCATGGTTGCAAACGATGCAAACACTAGTGATCGACTATTGAAGTGAATAGGAACGAATTGGAACATAGACTGAACAAGTGAACTCGGTTGAATTGCGTCTATGCGGCTCATGGTTGCAAACGATGCAAACACTAGTGATCGACTATTGAAATAGGAACGAATTGGAACATAGACTGAACAAGTGAACTCGGTTGAATTGAGTCTATGCGGCTTATGGTTGCAAACGATGCAAACACTAGTGATCGACTATTGAAGTGAATAGGAACGAATTGGAACATAGACTGAACAAGTGAACTCGGTTGAATTGCGTCTATGCGGCTCATGGTTGCAAACGATGCAAACACTAGTGATCGACTATTGAAGTGAATAGGAACGAATTGGAACATAGACTGAACAAGTGAACTCGGTTGAATTGCGTCTATGCGGCTCATGGTTGCAAACGATGCAAACACTAGTGATCGACTATTGAAGTGAATAGGAACGAATTGGAACATAGACTGAACAAGTGAACTTGGTTGAATTGCGTCTATGCGGTTCATGGTTGCAAACGATGCAAACACTAGTGATCGACTATTGAAGTGAATAGGAACGAATTGGAACATAGACTGAACAAGTGAACTCGGTTGAATTGAGTCTATGCGGCTTATGGTTGCAAACGATGCAAACACTAGTGATCGACTATTGAAGTGAATAGGAACGAATTGGAACATAGACTGAACAAGTGAACTCGGTTGAATTGAGTCTATGCGGCTTATGGTTGCAAACGATGCAAACACTAGTGATCGACTATTGAAGTGAATAGGAACGAATTGGAACATAGACTGAACAAGTGAACTCGGTTGAATTGAGTCTATGCGGCTTATGGTTGCAAACGATGCAAACACTAGTGATCGACTATTGAAGTGAATAGGAACGAATTGGAACATAGACTGAACAAGTGAACTCGGTTGAATTGAGTCTATGCGGCTTATGGTTGCAAACGATGCAAACACTAGTGATCGACTATTGAAGTGAATAGGAACGAATTGGAACATAGACTGAACAAGTGAACTCGGTTGAATTGAGTCTATGCGGCTTATGGTTGCAAACGATGCAAACACTAGTGATCGACTATTGAAGTGAATAGGAACGAATTGGAACATAGACTGAACAAGTGAACTCGGTTGAATTGAGTCTATGCGGCTTATGGTTGCAAACGATGCAAACACTAGTGATCGACTATTGAAGTGAATAGGAACGAATTGGAACATAGACTGAACAAGTGAACTCGGTTGAATTGAGTCTATGCGGCTTATGGTTGCAAACGATGCAAACACTAGTGATCGACTATTGAAGTGAATAGGAACGAATTGGAACATAGACTGAACAAGTGAACTCGGTTGAATTGAGTCTATGCGGCTTATGGTTGCAAACGATGCAAACACTAGTGATCGACTATTGAAGTGAATAGGAACGAATTGGAACATAGACTGAACAAGTGAACTCGGTTGAATTGAGTCTATGCGGCTTATGGTTGCAAACGATGCAAACACTAGTGATCGACTATTGAAGTGAATAGGAACGAATTGGAACATAGACTGAACAAGTGAACTCGGTTGAATTGAGTCTATGCGGCTTATGGTTGCAAACGATGCAAACACTAGTGATCGACTATTGAAGTGAATAGGAACGAATTGGAACATAGACTGAACAAGTGAACTCGGTTGAATTGAGTCTATGCGGCTCATGGTTGCAAACGATGCAAACACTAGTGATCGACTATTGAAGTGAATAGGAACGAATTGGAACATAGACTGAACAAGTGAACTCGGTTGAATTGAGTCTATGCGGCTTATGGTTGCAAACGATGCAAACACTAGTGATCGACTATTGAAGTGAATAGGAACGAATTGGAACATAGACTGAACAAGTGAACTCGGTTGAATTGAGTCTATGCGGCTTATGGTTGCAAACGATGCAAACACTAGTGATCGACTATTGAAGTGAATAGGAACGAATTGGAACATAGACTGAACAAGTGAACTCGGTTGAATTGAGTCTATGCGGCTCATGGTTGCAAACGATGCAAACACTAGTGATCGACTATTGAAGTGAATAGGAACGAATTGGAACATAGACTGAACAAGTGAACTCGGTTGAATTGCGTCTATGCGGCTCATGGTTGCAAACGATGCAAACACTAGTGATCGACTATTGAAGTGAATAGGAACGAATTGGAACGATAGACTGAACAA
>LOND01000826.1:22955-38768 GCA_014220965.1 Paragonimus kellicotti | reverse complement strand
GATTAATAAGTCTCCAGCGTACTCATAGTGCACCGTCGGCGAAGAGACGACGAGTACGATAGGCTGAGGTAGGTCATATCAGTATATCCATTTTATCTCTGTTACTGATTGCATCGACCAAGAATATGGTCGTTCGGCAAACTAATCGCTTCCTTCCAGAAACTTGGGTGTCTGCACTTCTACCCATTCCCTCTTCAGCTTTCGTTGGTGTATTATGTGATGAGTGGTTTGCCTGTTCTTTTCGTTGTCCATTCTGAATCCTGTTTTTCATTCTTATCCTCCCTGGAATGAAGTAGCATACACTCGTATACTGAAATGCTTTGTATTACATTTTACATATCTTTCTTCTCAGTTTAGATCTTGTCATTGTAGTCTCTCTCTGTTTATTTTCCGAGAGATAAGGGTTTCCTTTCCTGCTAGCCATTCAATTGGCTAACCAGCATTGGCCGGCTGGACACAAAGGCCTCACTCACACACCTACTGGTCTTATTCCTTCGGGTTTACACCGGATACGTGATGTGTGAGTGGAACCACAAGTGGTGCAGCGCAAGCCACTTGGGGTGATGGTTTGAAGCGCAGGCGTCCTCTGGCTTCGGTCACTGTGACAGGCTAATCCGTTTCGGATGTCCCAACTGTGCTCGATAAATGTTCGTCTGTTTGTCCCGTCGGGTAGTGCATGTGTTGGCGTGCCTGCGATTGCCTGACGTAGACAAGATTCTTGTTAGGATCTAGAGATAACCCCGTCTGCTGCCGTATGAGCTTGAATTCCCCCAAACCTTGTCCACTTGTACATAGGATCGTGAGGTTTTCTGCCTGCCTCCTGCTTGCTGCATGTCATCGCATTTGTTCGTTCGCATGCTTGTCGACTTAAGCGCACCGATGGCGACAAATACTTCCGGCTTGCATGCGCGCGCCCGACGGTCGGATCCTTAACCCCTTAAGCTGCTTTCGCGTATCATGTAGTGACTAATCAATCAAATGATAAAAATGACCAGCTTATGGTAACGTCGAAGAAGAGTTGTAAAGTTAACGACTAAGCTCAGAACGTATGCTTACAGATGAAAAGGAAGCACTCAGTTAAGTAGAAACAACTCACTGGCAGGTCAAGGTCCGCTGAATCGAATAGGCTACCACATGAGTGACGATAGCGTCAGGATGCAGAGTCGGAAGACGACCGGTGGATGATGAACGCTGAACGTCAACAGATCAGCCAATACGCGGAACTAAAATATTTCACCGTGCAATTACTTCACCAGCCCAAAATCCGCACAAAAGAAGAAGACAGAGACGGTGCGCGGTAACTCCCGTTTATTCGTGTTGACGATTAAATTCAGGGAAGTAATGGTGGTTTCGAAAAAGTGTACAAACGAGGTTAATAAAAAGTCGTGTGCAAAGATGTGCAAAAAATGCAATGCAAAATATAACTATGAACTATGGACACTGCAATCCGTATCGCTTAGCACTTTTTCAGGCTTATTGTAATTGTCGTATAATATAAATTCCGTCTTCTGCAATTAGTCGTATCCTTAGTTCGCGTCTGGTAGTCGTTGCTTACACTTTGGGAAGCGTTAATTTTGTGTACGTACGCATTAAACTTGCCCCACACTTTTTTCTCTTTTCTCCCATTCACTTATAAACCCTGTACATATGGTCTTCGTTAGACGCCTCCTCCACGACCAACTTTCAGTCAAGATTGTTCCCGGTGAAAGTCCTCGTTTCGTGCCACTAAAAGAAGGGGAAATTACGATTCGGGGTTTTTCCTGAAGCTGCCGAATCCCATGAAACCAGCGGAGTTTGTTGCAGCACAACGTCACTGAAGTTTACTCACACTACGTACACACTGGTTTTATATTATCCGTGATCAGTTCGTTGGCCGCAATATAGAATTCGGACCATCCGAAAACCCGCGCCTTCTGGTTCATCAAGCCTCGAAAACCCTCACGAATGACCTTCAGTATTCGCGCGGCGTTCAGATGATGTTCACGACTTTTGTTGGTTTGTTGGGTCGGTACTTCGCACGTGGTAATACGTTTTAAGCCCAATTAGAAGATAATAGGTCTTAACGTAGATGCTATCAGAGTAGCCCTGTGTGCCTACTGTTCCCAGTTGGCAACGCTACAGAACTTACCTTAATATTTGCAACCGACCTTGTGACGGGGCTTAGTAACTTGTTTTGTATCTGCAGATAATGCTAAGACAACAGGGTCAATAAACCAAGCTGATTCAGTGCAGTTCTCAGTGTAGTTACAGAGTGGTCTCTAAAGTGGGACCTTCCATCACATGCCTCCAGTTGTCAAGTCGGTTCAGTTCAGTTCAGGTCATAAGGCATGGCAGCTGTTGCCAAAAACCGCTCAACTTCTTGCACCCGTAGGTCTTTTGATCTCTGCGTGCGGCAACAGTTTGAGATGATGAAATTTCAGGTAACGGACCGGAAAACATTCAACCTTACTACAGCGTGAAGACGCTATATAAAAAGCTGATGTGGTACTCCCAGACACTGTAAAAATAGGGTCATCCCTACATAGAATTCCTGGGAAAACACTCTCTCGACCCTTTAGCCTGACAGGGAATATCTTCTCTAGCTATTCTGGTGGTAGTTCGAACTATCACCAAAACAGTTAGAATCGATTGGGGGGAGGGTTATAAAAAGAGTGAATTTGCCGCAAGACAAAACAGTAACAAAAAGAGAAAAGCAGGAGAAAAGAAAAGGGCGAGATAATTGAGGATGGCAATACTTTCTATTCCTAGGGGTGGGGGGGGGGAAACGCACGATCTACTGTGACTCACAGTCACTAAAGATCTCAACACACAACAAAGGTAATAATAATACGCATACTAATATAATAACTTTGGAGGTGTTGCCAAGACTTGCCACTTCTGACTATGGCTTAAACTTCAATAATTTTTAAAAAACTTCATTTTTGTACATTATCGGGAAAAGTCACCCGCTAACAGTGCTAACATCCACTACTTTCACATGCAGTTTTTCCAGTCGTCTACAGTTTCGTTAGCAAGGTACTTTGCTCTCAGCGAATTCCGAGCACGGACGTTTAGGAATCTGAGACTATCACTCTTAACCGTATGCTCGTTCGCCTTTCTGGGACTTCTACTCCCCCAAGATAGGAAAATCCCTCTAGCATTCAGAGTACTTCAGTTAGATCCCCATTTTTCTTACGTCTTTCTAGTGAGTAAAGGTCTAGAAGTCTAAGTCTTTCATTAAACTCCTTTTCTTGATCCCTACGAAGATCCTTATAAACCTCCCTTGTAATTGTTCTAGTGTCTTCTTTTCCTTTACAAGTAGGAGGCTCCATGATTGTGTTGCATACTGTAGGTGCGGTCTAACATACGTTTCATACAGTTGCACTGATACATCCGCCTTTCTACTCGTAGCCGCTCTTTTCAGTTGCATCAATGCCACATTTGCCTCCTTGCGACCTCTAGGCACTGCCTTCTTGCTTTGAAATCAGCTGTGATTTGAACGCCTAAGTTCCACGTGACCACTTCTCTTTTATAGCACGGTATGATCTGCCTGAGTTGTCAGCCATTTTGCGCAGCTTCCTGTCTTCTCCCTCAATAAATGTTTGCACTCTGTCACATTGAATGCCAGTTTCCAACCAATGGACCGTTTGTACAGCCCATCCAGGCCCACTTGTAGGGCTTATTCGGAGGGGCTTCCTATCATCTTCACATCATCCGCGAACAGGTAGTATGGACAGCTTAGAGATGACGTCAGATAATTTGTATCAGCAACGACGAGAGACCCAGAACCGATCATTGTGGGACCCTACTGCTTGCTTGTCCCTTCCGTGATCTGACTTTTACTTTTACATAGAACTTCCGATTCATTAGAAACCCCCTGATCCAAGCGAGCACCCTCGGGGCTATCTCACATTATCTTAGTTTTAAAAGTAGCCAATGACTCACCGAACCAAACGCCTTCTAGAAGTCAAGATAACATAATTCAACATCCTCTCCTCTCAAGACTTTTTGTAACTCCATCAAGAAGACACACCACGTTGGTGGTGCACGACCCCTTCTTCATGAAACCATGTTGGTGCGCAGAAACAACGTCGCTTGTTGTAAGATGCACTACTATTTTACTTCCGACCATTGTTTTTAAGACCTTCAGTACCACAGAGGTAAGATTCACCGGTCTATAATTGGTTGCTTCCCCTCTTTTTTTTACCTCCCTTAAGGATTGGAACAACCGCGGCTGACTTCCAGTCCTCCGATTGGTAAGTCGTTTAGAGAGACCCCTTGAAGAGGTCAGTAAGCCGCTCAGTCAATATCTCAGCCAGCGGCTTCAGTATGGCTGGGCTTAGTTCATCCGGCCCCTCCGCCTTAGCGACTCGAAGTATGCCGAAACAGAGCTTGACATCCTCCTCTTTTAACGCGATATCCTCCATTCTTACGCCCATTTCCCCCAGGTTGTCCTCATATTCTGACTTCCTTTCATCATCCGGAATGTGAACCTTCTGAAAGAAATCAAGTAACATATCCGCTTTTTGTTCACTCGTTCGCGCAGCGACACCGTGCCTATTCTTTTTTTGACTAACTGCTATTCGCAGAATTAGTTTAGATTGCACGTAGTTGTAGTACAATATGGGGTTACCCATATACCGTTCACAGCTGATTTCTTCTCATACTGGGGACGGCATTCATTTTGGACCGATTGTGTCCTCGTCCTGGCAGCAAGATACTGTAGGTATCTTTTCAAGCTGCCAATCTGTTTAAACCTTTTCCAGGCACTTTACTTGATTGAGCCTTTTTAGTCCTATTCTTCCACCAACAGGGAGTGCCATCTCACTCTACCCTCCGCAATGGAACAAAAACATCCATGGACGCCGTCAGATTACCTCTAATGTTGTTCCAGCTTAGATCGATGTTATTTCTGAGGGGCATCTAATCCATCCTGCCTGCTACCTTACGAAGCGCCTGAACATCCATGCTACAAAAATTTCTGCAATACTTGTCCGGTGACTTTACCACTTCCACGCCTAGTCTAATTTCAAGAATCCTGCGATTACTTTTATCCAACGGCGCCTCCACTATGACTTGCCGAGTGTCATTGAGGCAATTGGTGATAACTAAATCTAGCATTGTAGTGTTTTCTTTCTAACCTTCATCTGGTCGCTTGTTTCAAGTGCTGCACAAACGCCTTGGTCTGTAAGCGTTTCAGCAACTTCTCCCCCAAAAGAATCGTTTGGAGTGCCATCCAGTCTGCACCTAATGCATTAAAATCCCCAAGGATAAGCACTTTTTCAGCACTAGCTGTCAATTGCCTAAACATTGTCAGTATTTTATCATCCTCCGACGGTGGAGAACCCGGGCTTTGATAAACAAAAATAACGGCTATTCTCTTCCTACTTGTCTTAGCGCTGCAACTCACCAACTGTGTATTTGGTGTCGTTGGAGCCTCACACACGTGTTGTTCGTGGTGTTGGACCACTAAGATCACGGCCCCTCTCTCCAAGCCCCCGTCTATCCTGTATGTTCTGTAGTCGTTAAATCCCTAGGGACAATACCGTTCTACCTGTATATTCGGTTTCAACCACGTTTCAGTTAGTACTATAACATCGGACGCCATTGACTCTGCACCTATTTTCGCCCATTTGTTATCGACGCTGTATACATTGGTGTACACCACCAATAACTCCCTCACGGTAACCTTCCTCTCTAGCTTTGCTACCGTTAGGAGAATAGACGCCCTCGGACCTTACACCCGAGAGCGGGCCCTGTTTTGGGGCCGATTTTAAGACCTCTGTCGACCCGAAAATGTGTTTGACCCCCTGAAATCTATCATACTTTTGTACTCCTGAGAGTCTAGCAGACGAAGGAGCTGAGCACTAGTTGAGTGGAGTTTGGACCGGACACCTCTCGTACCACCTCTTTCCTAACCATCCATCCTCATGGGTGCTGTGCAACTTCGGTATTCTTGTGCTTTGAATAATCGACGGTTTCAAATTAACGGTTTTCCTTTCCGCGTTTACACTGTTACCATCAAACATCTTTCACCGAGCTGTGTCATCCGGTTCAAAACCTATTTTCCGATTTGAGCGGACTTTGATTTTCTCAGCGGCAGGAAGGAATCTGTCTCTATGGCGAGGGTTGGCGAATTCCACTTGGATGGATCTTGGATTCGCTGATTCGTGGGTTGACTCACCTCTCCGTCTACCAACCTGAGCGTTGTTTCTAATGCCCCGGAATGCTAACCCGTCGTAACTGATAACTCTGAATCTTCAGAAGTGTCTGGTCCTCAGGGTCCATGCACCACTAATTGTGTAGAAAAGGTTCGGTGACCTAAAGGTGTTGATCAAGAATGATTCCAAGTCCTCAACTCACTAAGCAGTGGTTGCTCATACAGTCCGCATTGAGCTGTTTAGACTTAAAAGGATATTGTCTAACAGGCGGCCAGAAGTATTTTTGTCATACCTCGGCCACATCTGGAGTACTGCATGCAGATGTAGGTACACGATTTGCGTAAAGATCCGACATATTGAGACACTACGGTGGTTTACAACTCAAATGGTAGTATGTTTTAGAGGCAAGCCCTATCTTGACCGATTAGAAGAGCTGATATTATGCTTATAGGACGGAAAAGGATGGTGGGGGGGGGAGAGATTATTGAGACCATTAGAATTTTCAAAAGCTCAAGCAGCACAAAGATCGTGGACATGTTTGAACAGGTAGGTTCAGGCGTCATTACGGGGGGTCATAGTCTCCGATCTAAAAACAGCAGGACTCGTTTAGTTTTATGGGCAAGTCTGTTCGTCCGGGTGAGGAATGGGTGGTACAAGCCTCCATTCGGATTGGTTCGCGGTGACACCGCGACCTTCTTCAAAATGCGCCTGGATAGCGTAAGGCCGGGGATCTTGCCAGAACTCCCCTAACATAACGGACAAGACCTCGACAGGTAGTGGCTGCGCAGATGAGCGTTGAAATGTGTGGGTTTCTTCCTTGTCCGTTTGCATTTTCAGCAATCTCGTTTAGCACACCACAGGCAAGATCCATGATGGTTGTTAGAATATTTCAAAGTTGCGGCCAGTGTGTCAGGTTACATTTTCTATACTAGAGTGACCAGTTGATTATCGCATCATCTGACATCATGAAGTCTATCGTTAGGCTGTTTGTACAGATATGAATGCACATGTGGCAAAATTATTAGATGTATGTGATTAGTGGTAACTGCCCAGCGCTAAAACACTGAACATTATTGGCACCATGGAGAAGATACGTTGCCTGCAGACCGGGAGCAATGATACCTTAGGCGGCAACCAGGGCGACATAAGTTTATTCCCATCCCGCTGTTCACACAAGAGTCGTGAGGTTAAACAGCACTTTTTTCCTCGGCAACACTCCACCTCTTTCCCGAGTCTTAGGTCATTTAACAGTGTGATAGAAAGTTCGAATCAATGGGACCTAAAAAATAATAAACAAAGACTATTTGTGGAACCAAAAGATAAACCCCCAAATCACGTACTGTCGAGGTAGCAAAACAAGGGAGCGCAGGTTGGAAGTTGGTATGACTGGTCGATTTGGGCATGTGTCTGAGGTAGAATGAGTCTTCTGAAGACCCAGCCCTATCAGCTGAGTTGCCTGTAACTCGTTCCCTTTTCTTACACTTTGTTGCTATGGGACGGGCAACTAGGGAAAAATTTGTCGCTCAAGGGTCTCCCGAAAGTTTGTACGATATGTCCTGCACTGGCGGTTGAAGGTATCGGCCAAATACGTCCCTGGTTGTACACCTACGCGACTTTGTTATTTTAGCGTTTTGATGGTGGAAAGCGTTGAGCTTGTAATTACAGTGAAAGAACTCTGGATACTTTCGGGTACTCTGGCATGTATCATGTGTTGTTTAACTTAATATGAGAGCACCTAGACATATTGGAAGAAAGTGTAAATACACATGACGGTGCACATTCTTATCTCTCTGTAAACGCTTGAAAACCATGTGTGGCGAGTGTGATCGCTCAGCATTCTTTTCCATCTTATCTCCTCCCATCAATATAACGACGCATGCTCTGCTTGTCAAATGGATTATAGTTATGTTGATGCTCCCTCACGTACGCTTATCACTATGTGTCCTGTTGCATCCGTCCTGGTTGTAGTACCTCGTGCTGGTAGTCTGAAGAAGACTTACATCAAATATTGTGTATTCGGACAACCATTGGAGGTTCATGCTGATTTTTTCCTTTTCTCTTCTTCTCTTGCCCAGACTACTTGGTAATCAAGACAGGCTGTTGGAATTGAAAAACGGAACACTAAAATTCCGTAAATCCTTCTCTCAAATGGGGCAGCCGCAGCCGTGGTTGCCTTCCCCTGACATTCCGGTGCAAATATTCTGAACGCCCGATCGGCAACAATCGATTTCGTTCCTGTGCAATTCTGAACTTGAACTCTACCTCATGCTTACCAGTGTCGGCTTAAATCTCATGATGTGCACTCTGAGTGGATTGTTTTGAGCGGCATACGATCACTTTAAATCTTCAGGCTTATTTGTTTGTACGCATGGTGTGCTTAACCATCCCATGTCGCGATCATGTGTATGCAGATTGTGCGAAAACAAAAGGGACTTCTATGAGGCCCAGTTTGGTCGGCTACATCGTTAAATTTCGTTACGTATTAACCTCATCCTACTACGACAAAAGCCGAAATACAGTACTAACTGAGAAATACTTTCTTGGCAGGGTTCTTTTTTTGTAGCTGCTCGTACAGTCTAGTGAGCGCTGAGAAGATACCGGAACAAGGGGGTAATGTTACGGCGGATTACGAAACAACGGATAACAATAATGAACAACGGACTACGGAGCATACGCGATTAATTCGTAACTTCCCGGCCAACCCAACCACCCGAGGCTAACGCATGAACACAGGGAAAAGACTGGCCTTCAAACAGAGCTTCTTTATGTCGCTCAGCCCGAAGACAACATGGTCACAAACCTCGTTCGTATTTATAGGGTTTGCGACTAGCAACAAAGCAAGGCCAAAAAGAATGGACCAGACAAAAGTCCAGACAGTACAGTGTAGGCGTGTAGTCGGATGACAACAAAAGTTGGCACGAAAGCTGAGGACGTTTGTGAAGGCCGGAGAAATACTTGACCATACCACCTGTGAAGGTCACACAACTGTACTTTGTTACTTTCTTCGCCACACAATATTTCCGAGGAATTAGAAACTACTCCGACCTTCTTACAAAAAGCGCCTTTCACGGAATGTCACGGTCAGATGAAGCTTGCTAACGAAAGAGCCGGAACGAATACTCGAGCACGGTTTTTCACATGCAGAGTAATAAACTCCCGGGATATACTACTGCTCACAGTAGTGGTGACCTTCACAGTAACTGACCTTAAGTACCGACTTGATAGGTGTTGGTTGGTGGTGTTCCTGAAAACGGCTTTAGGCTTTTCTTTGCCAACAGAGCACGTGGTTTTGTTTTTCTTCTTCTCAGTATTAACATATTTGGCTGCTTGCCTGTCTTTGATTCCCTGTCAGCAGCTTAACTGCTTTGTTTTATTTATATCTCTTTTCCCCTTTCCCCCTGCCCATTCTTCCCTCTCACTGTAGTCATTTATCTTCTTTTTGGACGAAAACCATGTTCCGACACTTACGAGTCTGCATTAAGTTTATGGTGCCAATACCCTTGGCAGTGAACCTGCATACATTCGATAAGCATGTCACATCAGCTAACGGCTTTGCAGTCACACGCCACTCCGTCGGTGGGATTCTCTTAACCAAACTGAAGTGAAGCATTGGCCTTCTCCAATTGTTGCATGTGACAGTTGGAGCTCACGAGTGCAAGAAACTGGACATCACGAGCACTCGCTGCAAGTCCTGTAAGCTGATCTGAGCTAAATTGACAGTGGTTTCCAAACCTCCTCAGTACCGCACACAAATGGGTAAAGAGGGTATTCCATACGACCGAAAAAATTACTGCTTTGAGGAGCCTAATGCTGAAGTTCGCCCCGCAAAGCTGTAGTCACTCGGAGACATTCCATTGAAAGCGCTTGGGTGAGGAGCCCTAAGAAATATGCTCCTGGCCGCTAGCTACCATTTTTATGGGAAGGATGCCTCTATTCTGTAATCTTTTTTCTGTTTTCACTCTCGTGTCACTTTATGGTGACATAAGTGATGTCTGTACCGACTATCCTAGCCTGATGAATAGGCCTCCTGAACAACGACGAATGTCATTTAACACGCTTTTTTCGCGAAAACATGGTCGATAACTAAGATGCATGATAACGAGATCTGTATCCCTGGTTATCCTGTTTATCATGCTCATTACAAAGTGTAACTCAGTGAATCTTACTTCACCGCCTCTCTTTCCACGCAACCGCAACATCCCTTCGCATGTGCAATACCAAATGGTCACAAACCAAACTCTGTAGCCACGATTATCTTTCGTTGAGAGTTGTCTGTTGCTTACCTGTGAGTTCGCCTCTCGAAAACGAAGCTCTTCTGACTTATATGACGAATTTATACCTGCTCAGCACCCCTCTTATTTGCTTTTCGTGAGTGAATTTAACGCTCCAAAAGGGTCCTGGACACATCGTCCTCAACAACATCTTAACGATCGTTTCGACTTAGCTCTGTCTGTGCTACAGAAAGCATCAACCAAGCCCAGTTTATTCTTTGCTGGATCTCGTATTAACTAACTAATGTTATTGCGTTGGCCAGGTTAATGCTAGAGTTCCATTCGACCGCAATGATCACTTGATTCTGGTGTCTAACTTTTTCTGCTGCTGGATTGAACAATCTGCAAGAAACACACACTTACTCCGTAATTTAAGTCGAGCCGACTCATTATTATAAGAAGTCATGTGGCACCATCCAGCTGCTTCTTACTATCAACACGCAAAAAGTATGTTGCACGGGACTGACTTGTACGTTCTACGCAAACTAGTGGTGAGTTTTTCTCGTTCTTCTCTTTCCACAGGAATTCGTCGTCTTTTTGTCAGCCACTCGCCACTGTTCCCTTAGCAGATACAATTCAAAATACCCAACGACGTCGGTGCCTTTCGCAAACTGCACAAGCATTGTAAAACACAAGTCTATCCCAGTTTTCTACAAGCATCATGAAAAGTGCCTGATAGATCGTATACGAACAAGCATTTTTCCCCTTTCGGTACTTGCCTCATCGTCATAAGAATCTTCTCTCATCGCTATCGTTGCGTCAGTCGAACGGTGAACTCATTCTGGAAACCAGAGTCATTGCCTGAGTCGCTTAATGCTCGATGTATCGCCGTTTACAACTGCCGTATATCTTCTCAGTGTGTCCTCACGGGAATTTTGTTTACCGACGATCTTCAGAATTCTCAGTGCACAATGCACAAGTTTTGCTTTCTAAGTCCACCCATTTTAATTTAGTGGAACCAGATCAGATTCGCCCACAGACACTGGAAGCAACTTCTGTGTTCGCCAAACCACTTCTTGACCCTTTTTATTTTGTCATCCATTACTTCCGGCATATTTCCAATAGAACGGATTGGAGTTGCTGTCTTTCCTGTTTCTAAGTCCGGTGACTGGTAACCTTCTACCAACTATCGACCGGTCGGCTTAACGAATATCCCGTACAAAATCTCAGAGGGTTTCCTCAAACGCGCTGTCTTAGGTCACCTTCTGGACACCAATCTCATCTTTATATCTCAGTACATTTTCCTGCCAATTAGGCTCTGCACAACGAACATGCTCCTCTTTATGGACCACCCAATGGACACCAGGGATCCCGGTCATGTTCGAGGTACCGTCTTCTTTGGTCCTGACAAGGTCTTTAACCGGGCGTCTCGTGGCTTCTAAGAAACTGGAAGCATACGTCATTGAAATTGATGTTCACTAGATAACTTTTCGGATCGAAACTGGCTGCAATTGCTCCTTGTTTACACCCATGTCAGTGGGTATACCACATGGATCAGTCTTAAGACCACCATTATTTCTAATTCACAATAGATTTACGGAGAATTTCCGATCACTCTACTCTTTGTACGGATGATTTGGAAACCTGGAACTCTCAGGATCCGATCGCCCTGCACGCTGAATTCAACGCAATTAGACAATGGTTAGAAGAGTAATGCCTTCCAATCAACGACGGTAAATGTGCGTGTACAACTCTCAGTGACGATTCTGGCAACGTCTACGCAATACTATGTACAACCAGCCGTGTTGCTAAGGTTAATCTTTTAAAAAACCTGAATGTATGGCTGTCGTCCGGCTGGTCCTTCTCACTTCACCAGAAGTCGGCGAAAAAAGGATTTTCTGTCTTGGGCATGATAAAACACAGGTATCTTCGAATTGAAAGGCAAATTTTTCAAACTCTTTATCGGCTATGTCCGACCACTGCTTGTATACACCAATTCGTTAGTTTATTTTGGCCTTTAGAAAGACAAATGTGGTGGAGTATGTGCATTGAGCTGAGAAGAAAATCGTAGTAGGTCTTTGGAATATTGCGTTTGAGTGTTGTCTCAAACTCCTTGATCTTTACCCTCTAGAATATTGAAAATTGGGGGGACATTATTGTTTCTTCTCTCTTTCCTTAAAAGATTGACAGAAACTCTACTCCCGCAGATTTAAGTGGACTATGGGGTTACAATGAAAAGTCGTCTAAGGTTAGATCTCAAACATTCCGTAAACAAATTGGTTTTGTCACGGCGTGGAGACCCATTGTAATCACTTGTCGCCAGTTTTAGTAAATGTTGCTGTAAACGTCCAAGCTCCGCCACGCAGCAAAACGATTTCGCGTTAACATCAGAAAGGTGATAGGCTAGCTCGATTCACTTTATTCGGTTGACAATTGGCGTATGTGGGCTGAAACAGAAATGGCAAATGGACTAATAACTCAAGGATGAGAAGGAAATATCATAACATTTTCTTCCGCCAAGAAGTAGGCAATAAGTGTTAGATCACAGGGATGCGACGGAGTATATGTACATTCATCATATGCACAATATGTTGCAGTGAACGTCAGTGTGCAATATGTTTGTTTCTATATTTCTCATCCCGTGTAGATGAATACATTATCGCTGTTTAACTAATGTTTCTAGGTTACATAAGCGATCGTCATTATTAATAGGGGAATCAAAAGATGCTTCAACGTCTTGTGTTGGCTGTGAGCTCATCGTTATTTTGTTCCGTGGTCGGGTCATGACTAGGCGGTACGGGTATGTTCTCTCCGGTCAGAAGTATGATTATTTCATGCAGAAGCGTCCCAGGTTTGATTTCTCCTTTATGGCCGGGAACTGCCTCCTCTTTGCCGTTAGAGAAACGGATATGTGGATTGAATTGAAACCTCCTTGACCTCTTTGACGAGTGGACCAGAATTAGACTGGCTGGCATTCTTCAACAACACCGGTTCATGTTTGATGAGCCATATCGTTAGAGTTGTTTTAAAGATCAGCCTTCGGTTGTAAAGGAACAATTTTTAATGAGGCGTAGCATTAATTGTAATGAGCTGACAGAGGGTAGTACATCAAGGAAAACGTATTTCCATTGACTGATTAACAAGTTGCGTGATTTTATGGCGATTAACACGGTTTTCTAAAGCATTCCGACTAACCATTCTACTGGATCACTGCCCCGAGGATTATCCGGTGCCGTCTGCCTGTCGCGACTCCTCTTTTACGAAGAAACTGTTGAACAACAGTCAGAATGAATGACAATCCATGATCAAGGTGAATACATGCTGGACTGCCAAACAATGAAAAAACCTTGCACAGACATTTAATTACAGTTTTGTTATTTTGGTTTGCACTTGCGAAGACAAAAGAAAAGCAAAATTATTTGGTAGTTGTTAGTAGGTAGTGGTTATGGGGGGCATTACAATCAGTCGAAAGTCTATCGAACAGTTAAAGGGATTTTACGATCTCGCCTAGAGCTTCGAAGAAAAAACGGAGTTTGATTTCGCAGCAAACGGAATATTTGTCGATAACGGTTCCATTCTCTTTCACCGAGAAGAAGAGCCTTCTAGAGCGCACGGATTTCATCAACTGAGAAACACTGGGATAACGAAGGATTTCGTTTAGTTCCTTTAAATTAGTCAGTAGGGCTCCATAGCAACTACAACGCAGTGCATCTGTTGCCTGATTTTGTCCACCGTGTTGTTACACAACGTCAAACTTGAACGGCGACAGTTCGGATTTGCAACGTTTAGTCGATTATTCCCGACCTTTTTTCTTTGTTGATTGTCGTAAGTATAAATGGCAGAACGTTGGTCTGTTACAAGTTTTAAATGGTTGTGGTGCAGGAAATGTTTCAATTTACATATGGATTCCACAGCAGCTTACGCTTCTTTTTCATTGGCGAATTGGTGCTGTTCGCCTGGTGCCAGACTATACAAGGAGGAAACTGCCAGCCAACCGCTTTGTTTCAGAGTGGCTGCGATCGTAATACTGAAAGTGTCTGTTTCGACGATCAAACGGTGTCGTATTCAATGGATTTGGATTGCTCGTCTTGTATGGCCCCAAATGCCCTATTGACCTGATTGGACAGTGGCAGTGTGTTATCATGCACAAGTTTTTAGATTTTATCGGAGACGTGGAATATCCACCGTGAATAGTAAGCGAATACTCTCACCACCCCATTGCTTCTGATTCGCGTAAGAGTTTTAGGCAACATGGACCTGGTTTAATGCTGTTTTCAAAAACCTCATAACCATGGGGTTCGATTTGGTTCACAGCGATGATGCTTCTGGATTCATTGAAGGTCAGACCCTATTTACTGGGAACTTCTAAGAATTTCCGGAGACCGAGGTCAAGTTCGACATAGTACCTTCTACATACGGTAATGTTGTCATTGTAAGCAACGTATGTTTTAAGTGCTAGCACGCTGCCATATTGTCAGTGGTCCGTTGAAGGCATGCATCGCCGTTGGTCATACCAAGTGCAATCCAATGAAATTGGTTCAAACCTCCACAGTCTTCAAAGGCCTTAAAAAGCTTTCGTTCTTTCCGAATAGGAACTTGGTTGTGAATACTCTAGAGATCTAGCGCATTATATGTATCTTAGTTGGTGAAAGGTTCGATCGTCTCGTTTATTTTAGAAAGAGAATATGTGTCTAAGGAGGTATGTTTTTTGACGGTTTAGCTGCAGTTAACGATTTTTATTTTGTGCCCGTCGTTAACGGTCAAAACGTGAGCTCTTCAAGTGAAGGAGGGTTGGATTACTCTTTCACCAATCGGACGGCGAATTTAATCGCGTATAAATTTTTCGTCGACTGGATTGTGCCTTCTGAACCTCGTTGCGATTGGCTTGCAGTCTTTCATGAGATCCTGGAAAAGACTGGGAGGTTCGGTGCAAACGGAGGTCAACAAGCTTAACGTGAATCACGATTTTGTCCCACTGACTGGAATTTTGGCGCTTCTTTGAAGCTTGAGAAAGTCGTGACCCAGAGGAATATCTGCACACACATGTGGTGAAACTGACCGTTTGACATTCTCATACATAGTATTTTCTGTCTCTTATCGATACCAAGATGTGACCCCGTGTGTCATTTGACAAGGTAGTAGCGGTCATGGCTGTCTGACTGTTGGATATGTAAATTTTCCAGCTGTTTAGCAGTCCTATTGAGGGCGTTATGTTACTTTCAACGTTGCTAGTGTTTATCAAGGCTTGAAATCGAGTTCCATTAACTTTGATATCAACAGCAGCTTTCGAAAAAACGGTCAAATACAGTCGTTGATGTGAAAACCGAAATGGATGGGCGAGTGACAAAGACAGAGCTGTCGGTTCCGAGATGTCACGCAAACATTTTAGACGCGCCTCTTTTCTTTACATTATTTGCATAAGACATCTCTGTCAAGACATTGTGAACCAGAATGTTTGTCAT
>LOND01000826.1:3437-22855 GCA_014220965.1 Paragonimus kellicotti | reverse complement strand
CAGTTGTATCTTTATAGGAGTTGACCGAAACAGATCGACATACTAAGAACTGATTCCCTTCCAGCACAGTCGCTCTGGCCTAATAAAAATAAGCCTGTTGTAATAATATTTCGGACCTCTCTTAACAGTAGTGCACCTATAAGAACATCTGCGATCGGATTATCTCAATTCTGCTCGGCTCCAATAACTTTGAAACACTGGGTTCCCTCGATCTAGTTCGTCAGTAAGAATAGATGACATCGCGAAGTGTTAACATTTCATTTACTCTCTTCAGTAACAGACGTAAAACATTAGGATATATAGGCCATGCGAATGGCAACAAAATTAGAAACGGTCAACAATTGGGTTTACGTGAAACAAGGACTGTCATCAGTTCCGCGGCAGAGAAACTCCATGTAATGGCCTTAACGTCTTAGTATTTCGCGGGGGATCTTTATTGTTGAGCCAGCTGTTCCCGGGTTTGCTCACCTTTTTGTCTACAAATTATCAACAGGTGGCGAGAGAATATTTCGTCTCCAAGCTTCACACAGAGATCTCGTAGTTTGAAGACGACTTCATCGTAGCTACCGCATTCATGGATATCTACAGACCGATGTAATATGTGTGGCTGATCATGATGGTCAATTCGTAGGCTTTCAGACTGCCATCGAGTGATAAGAGATTAGTCAATATGCAAAAACCTGTAGTTTCACTCTTTAGGATCATCAATGTCCTTGAAGTTGACGTCGAATCTCTCGAGAAAAATTGTTTGTCTCATCGCTCAGTGGTTAGGTGATTGTAAACAACCAAGCTCATCCTGGCGGTAGAACGATTCCGCGTAAAGACCAGAAAAGTGATAAACCCGTACAATGGACTTCATTCATCTAATCATTGATCTATGGTAACTAAAGCAGAGAGAAAATTGATAAATTACTCAGAGGTGAAACGAATTTAACGAAATATTTTATCATTTTCATCATTGTCAGCTTTGAGCCTTACCTGTGTTTACAATGGCATGCGCTGCCAGTGGTCCTAAAATGATCCATGTGGTTGCAGACTAACAAACAAGTGCGAGTGAATCCAGACGTAAAAAGGGAAGGAAAATAAATGGAAACGAAGAAGAAAAGTCAGCAGGTTTGTTGACAGAGATTCCTCACTGACTGCGACACAGTGCCATCTCAACGAGTGTTTCAAACCAGCAGTGTGGATGTTCGCGAACCCCCCAACCAGGCAAACGGCACCTACCAATCTTGCTCTGCGAGACAGTCGAGGCCTTCATAACCCGTGAATAAGTTATCGTCCAGCTGCCTTGCGGTTTCTTCCAACCGTCAGCAGTTACACTGAACAATGCGCGGTGCGGCAGACGCTTTGTTGGCATGTGTAGTACATGACTTAACCAGCGAAGACTGTGCATTCATACCAGTTTGGTACTAACTTGCACATTTCCCAAACACGTGCTGACGGACTGTTGCGTTGTACAGTCATCTCATTTTATACTGAATAACCAGTGGAGGACAACGGTGGTCGAATATCGAAATTCTACATGCATCTTCCGAACGAGTGGATCAAGTTTCTGATCCATTGAGCAAAACTGAATGCACATGCGCGTTCCAAACTCTGCTTTTAACCGGCAAATGGACGTATTTGCGACGCCACAAGTGACGTAGTTTGGCGAACGCACTACATGCTTTTCGCTGTCTTCGTGGACACTTCGTCAACGATAGTACAGGCAAACGGGTGGGCTAGTCCAACACTCCGGGCACATCCCCAGATTGCAAATTGGGGAACGGCCTTCCACATGGGAGCTAACTGCGAAATAAGCGGGGTTTTCCCGGTGACTAGACAGTCGCGGACAATGGGCGTTGGACTGCCAAGGCGTCGTAGATTCACTTTCGGCAACCGGGTCCCTCATAAAATGCCGCCAAGCTCTTTGACAATACTGGTACATGACTTATGTTACCTCGCCACAAAAGGGTTCCAAATGTCTCAGCGGAAACGTGTGTCCCCTGACAACAGACCGTCCATCTGGTGTGATATCCAAATGGCGTACGGACATCTCTGGTCTTCGCCAACCGTAGGAAACTCTCAAGGAAGGCGCACGAACCACCTCGGTGATCATTGGTTCCAGCGGGTAGGTAACTTGCGCCGGGTACGTTGAATGGCTGGAACCCATTCGAAGGGTGTATAAACCAATTTGGCCACTGATCCCTGGCAAAAGGAGGCACCCATCTCAACAGTCCTGTCGGCCTTGAACTCTCCGGTTGGACAGATCTACTACATCAGATCCTACCTTCGTTGGAGAATTATCTAACTGCTGCGTTGTTTCTGTCGCAACCTCATGCAGGACGCATTGGGCATCCTGGATGGATGGACTTCGTCCGAACCACTGCTGGTCACCAGCTCCCAATGGATTGCGAGCTCCGTGCTACGCCCAGTGTCCTTGTCTGTTAGGTTTCTTTTGAACCAAAAACTCCAGGTGGACCTCTCAACCCAATCCTCTTCTTCGGCCTGGGCAGCCGAGAAGTATTCTGCCCTCACACATATGAACCTGAGCGTATGTTAATCATGAATTTTGCCATGTCTTCCTTTCACAATTCTGGCCGAGGTGTCGGCGGCTCTCTTTGCTCTCATGTCACATTTTACCACATCGAACTAGGTTGTCATGTTTCTCCCTCTTTTGTTCAATAACTCTTTAATTAGCGACCCCCCCAATCCCCTTTTCAGACACACCAGAGTCTTACCTCATTTTCTTCCCACTACGGAAGTCATCGCCAGAATGATGATGTGTCAAACATCCAGGTTCTTTTGTCTAAAAGACACAAGCCTCTACTCTCCCCCTGAACGCCATTGCCACCTTTAATGTTCGAACACTTGTGCAAATAGGTCAGCAGGCAGTTCTTGCACGCACTTTGGAGACCCTCGCCATCGATATCTATTGCTGAGACATGGCTTCAGGATTCTAGCTCAGTGCTACATCTTCAATCTAAGTCAGCCGCTTCACCATGCACGTACAACGTGCACTCGTCTGCGGCTCAAGCTACTGGTCAAGTCGGTGTTGGAGTTGCTCTAGGCACTGTTTGACCGGATTCCCATCAGAAGCCGCCTTTGAGCTGTCAGACTCGAAGGTACGGTTAGAGCACCGTGAGGCACCCATCACGAACTTTTGCTGCGACATATGTCCCCCCAGTCTGGACTCAGTCAAAGATAATTTTTATCATCAGTTAGCTGAGCTGCTACACGTCGCGCGGCGTACGGACATTGTAGTACTGGCCGGAGATTTGAACGCCCAAATAGGCAGTCTAAGCGCTGTCGAACGTGACTCAGATGGTCCGCATTCTTATGTTACTCGTCGAACAGACAACAGTAAACTTTTGATGCATTTCTGTGTTGGCAACGGTCTTTTTCTGGCAGGTACTAATTTTCGACGTTCTAGGCGTCAAGTGCGCCACCTGGCGACCTCCATCGCCGAGTCAAGTCGTGAACACAGATTGATCACATGGCCGTCAGCTATCGGTGGCGTGGCTGTTTCCAAGATTGCAAGTCAATCTGGAGCACCTGCGTGGATTCCGATCATGCACTGTTATGTGCCAAGTTCGCTTTGCGCTCTGGTGAATATCATTTTGCCGTCAGTCAAAAATTAACATCTAAATAAGCAAGGGCACGGGCGCTTTACGTTTACCAGTGTGCGTCTGCCTCTACTCTAGGTCCCCACCCACCAGACGACATTGAAGCACATTGGGCACATATATGGCATACAATGCATAAGTGCGGTACTGTCTCGTGGGTACTACTGCTCGTTCAGCTGCCAACCACTGGGTCTCTATGCGATCACTGGAACTTCTCGACGCTCGCCGGAATATTCCATCCGGTATTGAGTACAACTCGGCCTCCAAAGCTACTCGCTTGGAACTCCAGAAGCAACTACAAGAGGATCGCGAGGCCTGGTGGACACAACGCGCTATCGAGATGGAACAAGCCGCTGCTACCGGGAACTCTCGGAAGCTTTTCCATCTCATCCGAGCAACTGGTAGCAGGAAGTCAGGTGTGAGCAGGATAATCTGCGAAGTCAGTGGTGAGCCTATTCATAATCTGCAACGACGCCTAAAACGCTTGGCTAAACACTCCCATATCACCATCATTATTATCACTAAAGACAACAACGCATCAATGGTTTTGGCTCATATTTTCCTTCTCTCGTCGGAAACAGTATTCAGTCACCATTCATTCCTTGTTCTGCTCTTCTGCTGGATGTTTTTGTCTTCTTGCTACCTGCAAATGAGAGTTATTTTCTACTTCCGACACAGCTAGTGTGCGCTGCCCCTCTGAGACGTAGATATATTCTAGCCTAGTTATTCCCTTGACACCATGTAGACTACGCATTGCCGGTTGAGTTATGGCTGTTCTGTATGGTACTCATTTTGCAGCTTCAGTGTTTAAAGCGCTTATACAAGATTGGATTTGCCTTGATCCTATCTGTGTTGTTGCAGCTGAGCCACTTGAGATTATTACTCTTTACCTATCCAGGTTACTTCATTCTATCGCCAAATGATTGCGTTTTGCGCCTCTGTTCTGTTCCAACCGAGACTGCAATAAGCATGACTGGATAGCGAATTTTTGTTGCTAACCATATTGGCTCAAAAATGGGTTGTGACTACTATTCGTTTCAGAGACAAGTGATTATAGAACGCATGTTGTCACGAGCACCCGATACGCATGATGCTGAATGATGAAAATTAACTTTATCCATGGTTGTACGCGGTGAATGAGATTGCACAAACATCATCGTAATTATTTTCGACTTTGAATCATACTGTAGTTGGGTCTGACAATAATCCACGAAGTAGCAGAACAATAACTAGTTACAAGTGTCCAGAGCAGAGAAGGGAAAACAAGAAAATGGAGATTCATGACAAAACGAAAAGTAAAAGCCAGTTGTCTCGCGCGTATATGCTCGCCGTGGACTGCGATATTGCCATATCCGAGGGCGCTTCCAACCTTGTTCAGTGGAGCGATCGGGACTTTCATAATCGGAACAATCTGTATACAGTAGCGTTCTTCTTAAACCTGGCGTCACGAATTAACGATCAGTGATCTTTGATATCGATTGATACGACAGGCACTAGCTTGGCAGCATGCGCGTTTTCGTACTGATTTAGCCGTGCTCGTTAACGTCGTTTTGCTGTGAACTAGTATGTGAACGTCTGCCAAGTTGCATGGCGGAATCAACTCCACCTAGAGTGAGGCCATAATCAAGGTAAATACTCAAGTACGATTAGCACTCTGTACTGCTACTTCTAAAAACACTAAAAGACCGTAATGTAATCATACTGAATCCAAGGCGGGTTGAGAGGGGATGATATCGCGCTGCACATCAACGTTTGTTATGTCAATAGTTGACAATCTCAAGGCAGACGATTATTTGCGCACGGCTGCAATCGAGACTCATCATCCGAACAAAGAATACTTAAGCGGCGAGACCCACTCCATTCACCCCCGCCGACTTAAACATTCAGATCACACAAGCAAGTACCAAGATGTCTGATGAGTTTTATTTTTTGAGGAACCTGTGAAGTTTCTCATAATATTCATTTACTAGTGCTTAAGTGTAAACTATTCTTCAGGTTTGAAGCGTGAATACTAGAAGCACGGTGTGGTCTGCCTTGGTAACTCGATTTTCAAACGGATTAAAAATGATTTCCGTTAACATTCAGGTCTGGCGTTTTCAGACTCTCTTGATGTTACGAGTGCACACATACTGAGTCGTTTAGTGAAAATCGATCAGTCCGTTTCGGCATTAACAGGCGGGAAAATTTTTGTACTGCTTTGGGGATAAGGATGTTCAGAACTTATCGTTTTCATATCTTCACTATGGATAGTCGCCCTACAGAGTTACTGCCATCTGTCGGATGGCTTAATGTGTATAATTGAGAGTGTATGTCATCATTCAAAGGTAGTTAACAAATTATTTTGTATTCGATAATAGACCGCGTGAAATTAATCCATTTTGTCAAATCCAGTTGCATATCCAACAGTGCATATGGTGGGATAGGCCATAAGATAATCTACGCAGTGGTTAGAACGACGTCAAAATCGGACTAGACCACTGGAAGATATGCGTGATTAATGGCACTGTTGAAAAGCCTGCGTTATTTGAAGAAAGCTGAACAGTCGAAGACACGTGAGTGGAGATGGGTGGTCTTCACCGTTCTAATGCAGTGTGTTGAGAGTTGGAGCGTGTTACATTTGGTTCGCGCAAGCAGTCCATTTTTGTCCATCCCGTTCATGTGTCACATTGCGACAGGCACACATCCGACGGCGGCTCCAATCTTGGGCTCCATAGCTCTAGTCTGCGCGTTGCTTCGCTCATTCACCTTTGCTAAGACGGAGCTTGTCAATTGTGAATACCGAGTGAAAATGGCCAAAATGGGTATATTGCTGTTACGGAGTGAACCTGAATACAGCGCTTCGCAGCGTGCGATTGACCGGTTGACAGACCGTGGCCAGGTGTGGAAACAACTTTGTCT
The DNA here is from genome assembly GCA_014220965.1 of Paragonimus kellicotti. Taxonomy (NCBI): domain Eukaryota; kingdom Metazoa; phylum Platyhelminthes; class Trematoda; order Plagiorchiida; family Troglotrematidae; genus Paragonimus; species Paragonimus kellicotti. Next base: position 16,352 of record LOND01000826.1, on the reverse strand, counting down.
TGATTTCATCAAAGAATCGCTAAAATCTAAGACTTAGCAACAGAAAATATTATTAAACTTCAAAAATAAAGTAGTCAAAGCTTCCACTTGGTCGTTCTGTGTATGCTTTCAAGTACTTCTGTTGCTAACTGGATTTGTTATACTTTTTTATACGGGCATGGAACGACTGACCATTTGGTTAATCCATTCGCCCTCTCCACCAATCAAAGTCACATGATCAACATGTATCTTTTCGATTTGATTTCCTTCCAGGCCATATGTTATTGTTGCACTCCAGATGTCCATTGCGACGGAAAACCACAAATCCAACATCACTCCTTTTGGTCATCCAACCATCTCAGTTACAACCACATCCTCTGTTCCAACGACCAGTGCTGATTCCAGCACTCAGGAGCTTTCAGCAAATATCACTCGCTCTGTCTCGTTCACTTCATTCGCGGACACGTTTGTGGACGCACAACCAGGTGCACTGCTGACCGAATTGCTTTCCGACTGTGATCCCGTCTGTCTGGATGCCACAGGCCCTAATTCTCGGTCTGAGTCTGGTCTCGATGAAAAACCGGATGACGGCGTGCTACTAGATAAACTGAATGCGTATAACCCAGAAAAAGCTATTGCTGGCACAGGTACGTTCATCTCCAGTTTCACGTTGCTTATCGCAATGAATGAGAGTGAAACTCAAGTGAAACCAGAAAATACCTTAATGCCTCACTTAGGTGAATTTTCTGCTTTGTATATGACGTTACTCTGTTAATGCAACACATATGACGTTTGCCGGTGCTTCACGTTATTGTAACTGCCTCATAGTACGTCCTAAAGTTTTGCGGTGCAAAACGCTACCATTCGGCTAAAAATGATGTGGAGATTGTTCACGGGTTCGTGTATATCGAATACTACATTACTGGTAACGGGGGTATGAGAAGTAATATTGAGGTCTGTACCCTCAGTGAATTCAATTTATTCCATTTTCAGATAAAACTTTCGGGGAAATTGTTATTCACAAACCTTCCATCATACGAAACGATAATATTTCATTCAACTCCATTCATCTCTCATCACCTGCTGACTATTTGAAACATTTACTTTACACAAAAATGTGTCACGATTCTAGACAAATAGATGGCATGTCCGTGGGGCGACCACTGGGCACTGTTTCCCCCGATGTGTTCATAGCTAAAGATGAGCAGTCTATCCAGTCGTGTGCGAACTGAAGCTCTGCAAACGGTTTCTCGACTATATATTTTTGACAGGACAAACTGAGGAATAGATTAAAAAAACAAATCAAGCTTTAAACTCTGTCCATCCAACTCTGTAAGTAATACCCGCTGGTGCGTTACACTCATCCGGGACGAAACACCGCTTCATCCATAACAAGGCGCTTATCCACCACGGATCTCAGCGTCGATATTGTTTCTTTGTTTAAAGTCTTGACGAATGTTCATAATTTGCAAGTTGTCAGGTATGTCGAAGACTCGTTGATCAGTCGTCAACAACCGGTTGTATGCACACTAAGACAACTGACTGTTAATCTCTGCTTGCCGTGGGTTTAGCCCTGAGTATCACTCGATCCAGTTTGATTTATCCTTTTAGCCGTTTCATTTAAATCTTGTTCGTTGTTTCTTTGCTAATCACACATCTACGACTGACGAGTGTATGCGAAATGAATTCATGTCGTAAGAAGCTTGGGCACAGTTGGAATCGGACTTGTCATTTGGTACGCATTGCAAGGTTCTGTTATGAAGCTGATTGCCGATTCTTCTTTTCTTGGAGGTGCCTTTTTCGTTTGTAAACCTTGAGGAGGAAAAATGGCAATTCTATACTTGAGCGTATCAGTACCCCCCTCACAATCAGCTGGAAGAAAGTTGTCTAGACCGGGTGCCCTGTTGTGCACCAACAGTAAATCCGAGAGAGTTTAGTATACTTACAGAAGTTGCTGTGTGATAAGGTTCAGGAGATGTGCATGAGATTTCTTTGAACTCATGAGTACTCTGTACCCTTTGATTGATATTTGGATGAACGGCCACGCCCTCATATCGCACCACTTTGCGCCAGATTAAGGGATACTAAAAACAAACACTGTTGGTATAGCACTGATGCTTTTGCCCATATTGAATATTACCACTCTCATAACTATCAACAATTCACCGTTTATTGTTTCTCCTATCTGACTACCAGATCATCATGGTAAATAACCCTTGTTTGATTATGCGATGGGGATTAAGTGAAACCTCACGCTTGACAGACAATCGAGTTGTGAATGAAAACTAGAAATGTGCGAGCCAACTGGTTTTCTTGCAGCGATATCTTAGCGTTAGTGATTCTCAGCTACGAATCAAACGAACCCGCTTACCGCAACTGCTATTTTCTGGGTCTGAGCAACCCAGTTGTTTTCAGCCAGTGCGACCCTGTATGTCACATGGTAACGAACGAATTGCGGCGTGTAAACTGGGAACCTCACCGTTACATTTCATTGTTCGTCGTTATTACACAAGCTGCTGAGCCACACAACAACAACGCTGTGGCCATTGATCCTGATTTGCCCTACTCTTGCTCGACATCTCTAACCTCAGACCGTGTAAGTCTTTGGACCCTCATCCTGCAGTCATATGCTCTGTATGGTGATTGGTCTACTGACAACCATCTTCATTTCAAATCAAGTCATAATTTTTCGACGCATACAATCAAATTTAATTGTTTTCACCAGAACAGCGATCGTCTTTACAATGAATGTCTTGCAGCCGATGGTACCATGGTTATCTGAATACCGACGTAGGCAAGCTGAATACTGATGGACGTTCCTCAAATGAGCAACACCCTTATTGTACACATCAAAGGAACCACTGCGAACGTTCGCTACAGCTTCGTTCTACGAAGGACATGTTTTATCGGGGCTGTTTTTTACGCGTTTTGTGTTGATCTGAAACCTGTCGACTCCGACCACTCGGTCCGTCCTGATTCGTTAACCGCCAACTGACATTGATGTGGTCGTTTCAGGAACGGTGTGTTAGTCTGGAGTGCTTTCTTCAATTATGCTCACGTACATATATGTATTGAGTACGTTCTACGTTTGGAGAAAAAGGTTAATTTACTACATTTGACAAACTGACGATTGGTGTTCACATGAAAATGTCTTTGTACTTCAAGATGTCGGTGTGATCAGTTGTAGTCTTCAGCACGTTTAAGTTGCATCTCATTTACCCCCTGGTCTTACTGTCTTACGAATCACCACCTCTCACGTGTTTTAGCTAACCTATTCTATTCCGTTGAACTACACGTGAACTACTGTAAGTTACGGACGATTACACCATTATAGCAGACCAATCCAGTACTTCACGGTATACCTGAGGACATCTTCATTTTCCGAACCACTCAATTGTTTTCTCAATCACTAACGTAGTTGTTTGGTTTGTTGCACGATTGTCCAGTGACCGTGATGGTAAACCTCCTGGTTTTGTCTTGTTGAGTACCATTTTACTGGTATCACACAGGCGTCGGCTATTTTTATCCCATCGGATATGTGCACGTCACTAAACTTTTCCTTATACGAGTCCACTGCAAGCTTCTTGTGTCAATACCACTGTGCACCTTTTTGTTCTAAGTTACACTAAACCTGAGTTAAGATGATCGTTTCCTGACGTCAACTGTTATTACTTTGAAAGTGAATGCCACTCGCATTTGTCTACAACTTCCACACTTGGGTAAACTTTAGCCAGCATCTCCCTTGAAGAAGACGCGCCAAACTTCAATGCCGCTGTCGCTAGTAGTGTCATGATTGGTGTTTGAACTCCGGTCCATGTTCTCCTGAGACAAGCATCGTGTGAACTACTGCACCGTTAACCTTACGTTACGCATGGCTGAACTATCGTGCTTTCAGTCGCTCGGCCACATTTGTCTGTCAAATTTAAATTAACACAACAGTAATCAACGTACAAATGTAACCTACGAGTCTGCGAAAACCGTGCGTTTACTGCTGTCTTTCCAATCCGGTCACTAAGCTCCGAATTGTTAAGGACTTGTTGAGTATTAATGAATTACTTTGGTAACCTGAAAATCAGAATAAATTCTAGATGTGGTGGTCACACGCTGCTCTGTCTAGTGAAATTTGTATTTCCCATGTAGCTGTACTAACTGATTATCCACATGCTAGATTCAGAGTAGGTTAACATGGCAGCCTATCGGCAGGATGCACGTGATCGGGGCGGTCGTCACCATACGATCGTCACAACCACATCTTTCTGCCCTTGAGTGGGGACACTGTCCTTACCAAAGCTTATCGCCTTTGACACCCGATGTACTCTGAAAGAAATCTATGCGCCGCCTCGTGTGGATGCCTGTCTGTCCTAGTTCTCTACACTACTGTCAGTGTGGACTACACCGGTCTTGTTCGGTCCTCTTGTCCCTAATCGCTTGGGCAATCCGATGTGCGCCTATTGGTCGGATTCTTCGTAGGACAAATACACACATGTGAAGATCATCTAAGGACAGGCAGACGAGCACAGCGGCCTGCTATACACACACAAGCGTGTGGTTCGTCTGGCGTCGCGCAGACATGCGTCGGGGTTTACTGCCGGACGGACGTCTGGCAACCGTCATCGTACTGTCTGTCTGTCTGGTTGCACGTCCGATTGTCTGTTGGATGAACGGTCGTCCGCCGATTATGCTGACGGTCAAGGTCAGATCCAGGTTCTTCTGTCTCGCTGCTAGCTAGTGGTAGCACGCGTGTATGACCGGTGGCGTCTGGTCATAGGCCTGTACAGCCGGTTTCAGTGTTCCTACCATGCATACATACTCAGCAGACCCATGACTGTTGGTATTTCGACCTATACGATTCTGCAGTTGTGATTGCACCCACTATGCACTGCAGAGGCAGTCCGCAATTGATTATTATCGTAGCTAGTCACATGTAGCTAACGGTGGCGGACAGACGAGAAGGTTTGGTAATTATTCCTCGCAGTGGTGTGCTGTCTAATTGTTGGACCTACAGTAATTCAGGTTCATATGCATCCGCAAATTGACATTTTAAATTGGCGGCCACAGTAGTCTGATAACGCAGCTGGATACTTATGATCTTTCATATTTCGACCAATTTGTATGCAATTTGTGTACCGTCTGTTTCGTAATTGCTAAACTACCGAATCGTTGTGGAACGTGAGCAGTGAAATCCGTGGTTTGCTCCATCTTCGTTTAAATTTTCGTAGTGGGGGTGAAGTGAAGCTTTCCATGGTTACACTAAGACTTCTGGGAACTTCAAATTGCATCTATGAAGATTCATCTAATCTACTAGTAATAAAACTGTATATCCCTCCGTTGGGTTGAATTGACGTTGATGCAAGTGTTTTGTCCGTTCATACTTACATCATCTTCGCGTTCGGTTGCTTCGACGATCATTGTATCACATCCTCAGTTGGGTTATTCATTTCGGTGCTGATTACGAACGGAATGTACGTGGGAAATCCCACTGTCCATGTGTAATCGGAGTTGCACTGTGATGCATTTATTGCCGTTTCAGACACTGCGAAACGTTGGAACATCAGCAAAGGTACATAGGGACATATTTAGAAGACGATCGGTGTATCAAAGATGGGACAACCGGAAAATTGGTTTAGCAAAGTAATGGGTCATGTAAAAATGACTTGACGAACATATGGTTTCGACAAATTCACCATCAAGTCATTTCATTTCCAGAGGTCAAACATGTTGGTTAAACTGTTTGGATAACACCGGTACAGTTGGACAATATGAATCCATCCTGCTCGATTCGATCGACCAATAGGCTGGTTTTGACAGTCTACCAGTTTTAACTCAGTATGGTTGAAGTGTGTGTTGACTGGTAGACGAGTACTGGGTCAGCGGAATTCAAGGGCTTAAACGACACTCTTGGTAACATAACCGAGGATGATGTAATTGTTCGGCGTCGAACTGCTGTTATGTTTCGGCATTATACTGACCTTAGCTACTGTTTGGGCGCTTTGTAGGTGACTCGAAAAGACTGATTAGGGCTTCTATCGTGACCCTTGTCTGCCGAATATTCTGCACTGGTGCCAGTTATTGCTCTTACGGCTCTAATTCCAAACCATGCTAGGTGATATTCTCTTGTCTGTTTAACAAATTGCATATTCCGGTGATCAACATCGGAAGAAAGAAGGAGCAACCGTATTTTGGCATAGACGTCTTTCACGTTAGGATATATCGTGTAGATGCTCGTGAATCATGATTGTAGTATTTTGGTCTGGAAGGTACTCGTTCTGTCATGTTCTTTGTAGTATACCTTTTTTGGATTGCCACTTTTCTCTAGAGGGCTACCGATGTGAACAAACACTCGTTCCACCGCGTCCCTCGATCAAACTTTACTCTCTTCTTGAGGCAATAGATAAGATTCCTGTTTTGCTTCAGGGACAATTTATCCTGTTACCCTGTTCGTGTCTGCTTGCTGTAAATAGTTCGCATTTGTGAATCGTCCGGTTGTCTGATTAGGTCAACAATGAGGAACCGACTAGTGCCGTGTATTTATAATTTTGACGTAAACTATATAGATGGTTGGGCTGTACTGAATGTGCACAAAACATTATCGCCTTCATCTTTTATTACGAAAATATGCAGTTCATATAACGGCGGTAAAACGTTATCTATCATTAGGGATTTTCTTCTGGTCGTGTTCAAGCTTGTTTATGAATACATCTGCTGACGAAGCGCTGCGAAGAATTTCATAGCTATCTTAACCAGAAAGGTTTATTGTCTTTGGTGAAGAGGATCGCGTTGATAGGTTTTTTTGTCGTCCATTTGTAACTGTGTTATCCTCGCGTTATAATCAACATATAGTGCCTTGCTTTTCAGATCTGTAATGAACTCGTCTTGAAGCTATCAAAAACACATCCGTCAACTCGTTTTCATGCTGAATCTATTTTAGTCAAACCGTTTTGAAATGTCTGATAAGGTTTACTTCCTGCCACTTCTCTGAAGGTGCGCTATGGTCGAAAATGACTAGAAACGAGCAAAGGCTTTTAAGCATTGCTAAGATGAATCCGTTTTGTTCACCGAAGTAGCTAAACTGTTCAGCATTCCGCGTTACAATAAGGAGAGCATTCATTAAGCCATATATCCCGTTTGAGCTACGTTATTGAACAGCATGCGCAGACGGTCGTTTCCTATCACATTATGCAAGGTTTCTGCCACGCACACGGTGAACAGTAACTGCTTGTGCATGCCTTGAGATTGAGGTGAACTGATGCAGTTTGAATCTTCATAGTGTGTGGTGATACTCGAAAACTGATAGTAACATTTGTTTTTCGACGGGTAATACAGTTCTGGAAGTTGTTGATCGATTCGTTATTTTTGAGTCTGTTTGACGGATTTGAGATCAAAGCTTGTGTCTCTAAAATTAACACATTTTTCGCAAATTATCGCTATGTGTGACACCAAAGAGGTATCTCATTTTTATTTAATGATTATGTTTGCAAAAACACAGCCACAACTGTTATGTATCGTGGCTGTTGAGGATCGCATCTATATCAAGCACAGGTCTTGATCACTCAGACCAAACAGCTGCATTCACCAAGCTTTCTATACTGTCGCTAACGCGAACACATTGTTTGTCACACCCTGCCTCCTTATGGAATCTCTAGTTCACTAGCGCAAGATGCGGTGTCCGATTGATGATTTGGCAAAGGATTATTACAACAGTTATTCGTATTCGGGTGTGTGGATGGTGTCCTTTCCTCAGGCTATTGACCAACCCAACTTTTTTCAGGACATTTTACGATGGTTGGTGAGTGTTTTGACTCTGTAGCCTGAACTTCCACATTTCCTTCTGGAATCATCTTTGAAATCATGGAGCTCAATGAAACGAGACAACGAATGCCAAATGGAAACTCTTACGCAGTACTCAACTGTTGTGATCACGTATTGCTTGTAAGATGTAGACACCTCGACGTAGATTTTTTGACGGCAAACTGTTACAGATTTCGATTATCATGTCCCCTTGCTATAGAGACTTGTGGTGATCTTTTCTGTTTAGATTATTTGCCCCTTACAGCCGCCCTTTTGTTTGCTAACAAAGAACCTGTATCGATCGTTGATCTACCGGTTGTAACGGTGATATTATCCAGTCAGTTGAGAGTTGTTAATTGATTTACTCCGATTTTGAACGGACAAAACTCGCAAATCCTTTTGTCTCAAACGCATGTGACTTAACATCCCAGAGTGATAATAGGTTATTCTTTCCTTTAAACAGACGTGTTCGTCGTGACAACGCAGCATCCGAATCTTCCCCCTCCTCCTCTTCCTCCCCATCAACAGCACCGCCATCCATCTTCCGGAACCGACTCATCAGAACTTGGTTCTGGTATCAAGCTGGAATCCAGCGGTATGTATTTCGTTCTTTTGTGTCAACCATTTTCATGAGCCATTAAATACTTCGTTTTACCCTGTTTCCTCATGTTTCAAAGTGGTGTTGTTCTATTGCTTCAGTCAATTTACAACGATTCACGCATTATTTCTCAACAATTTACTTTTTGGGTATTTTTTCCGGTTTACTTTTCTGCCTTATGGGATGGTGATAATGGGTTCATTCAGGGCGTATCAATAATGATTAATGATATTTGATAGGTTTTCGGCATTCACTTGATAGCTGTTGCCGTTTCCTATTGGGTGGACAGGTTTGTGTAATGTCTGTTACTAGACCCGAGGCCATTCTAATTGTCCCGTGACTCGACTGTCTTCATCCTCATAGTCTAGTTTAGCTTCCGCTTAGTGTAAGTTAGGTGCACTCCAACCTGGGCGGTCTAAGTCGCTCACTTTTCGGCCTAGCTTCAAACCAGACCAAGCGTGAGAACATGTCGACCTTGTCGGTTGATCACGTGAGTTTTGTTTGATGACTGTGCATATATACATTTATGTATGTCTAAGTATGTGTGTAGCACATTATTAGGTTATTGGACCACATTCCACCGTTCGACTTGCCAACCACTTCAGTTTAGTTTATATGCACACATATACTGCACACTCAGCTACTCTGGTAACGGAAGTTATTGACAGTCCATCTACTAGCTCGTTATCGCACACACTTTGGTATGTGTCTACCTGTCTGCGCTCCCTTTCGCTTGTACTCACTTAGACCATCCTGTTGCACGGCATGGTTTTGGCCCACCAGAGTGTATCTTGTCATTCTTGATTTATCTATCGATATCATTGTCATTTCAAACGGTATTTTACCATATGTTTGCATATCAATCGATTGGATCTTTTGTTTTACTAAGTTGACTATGCGGAGTCCATTCAGGCAAGTGACTGCTTTCGATTTTCACTAGGATGGGGCATCGGCCTGAGGTGTATCTTATTCTCGTCCGTATAATCTCCGGATTGCTCCGGATCTGGCTAGGCCACTATAACTGTCGAGTCGTGAATTCCCAGCATATGTCAGGTTATTTATCTTGTTTCGTAGTTGATGTTTGTAGTCAAACAAGCCATTTATGGCCAATTCAGTCAATTTTCGATCTGTCATTAGAATACTTTCTATTCAATGACTTCCGTTACACTTTCGTAAACATCAATTAGGAATGTATTTTCTGTAAAGTGAAGGGAAATCATACCATTGATTGTTTCAGTTGCTTTGATCTATTTCAAGGTTACCGTTTTTTCTACCCGAAAAGTATGTTATTTCTGTTGCTGTCGCTTGTTCGAATGTTGTTACCCTAATGTGTAACAAATATTACGGTTTCCTCTCCACAGGGCAGTAAACGGGTGCTTTCAAGTTAAGTAGATTCTTTAAAGTAATGGTTTATACATCCAAAGATTCGTGTGGATTTTTCATATAGAATAAATGTATACCTTACAGCTGTCGCATTCCCGTAGACTTTTCAGTCAGTCCCTTTCGAAGAGAAGCATCTGAGTTTTGCTCGTGATAAAGCTCATCAGTAGGACATATTTCTGCTATGGCCGGTACTAGAAATCCGGCCACGTTTTTTTTCTTCAGGCAACCATATTGACCTCACATTAGGCACAACTGAATTATCATATGCCACATATGCGACAACTGTGAACAATTATGAGTGATGTTCAGTTTATATTTGTTCGTCCATTAACTGGAATAACTGATCAATGGATTGTTGCTACTACACTGCATTTCATCAGATGTTTATGATAGCCACTTATTGATCTTTGGTTTTATTTTCCTAAACATAACATAACAACCGACCCGACACACGTTCAGTTTGATTGAGAACCGGTGAACACGGTGAAGTTCTCGCCTCACGGGACTTGTGATATGTTGTGGACTTGTTCTGAGTCGGCTTATTAAAATATGCCATTATCGATTGATGAAATTCCTTGTTTCTATATGTCCTTTATGGATAAATAGTTAGGACTTTTGACTTTTTATAGTTGAATTATTATGAACGCGTAAGTTGCGTTCAGTTGAATGATGTTCAACTTGTGGCATCCAAAATCCTCATCTGAATTAAGCACTGATCATCGTGTGCACCCCATCTGATGACCTGCTCTAATCTAAAGATTGTCAATTGTGCTATGAATTGAGGAAATCTGGTTACTTGGCATTCACGGAATATGGACTTTACGTTCATTCTAGTGTCTTTTTGTCTATAGTCGACAAGCTTGACTGATAGACCAGTTTATTTGTCCTCTTCATCATTTGTCATGTCTTTTTGTAATTCGTACGTACTCTGTAGGAGTTTAGAACATTCAGTCGGTACCAACTTCCAATCTGTTGGTGGTTGTTTACACACCAATTAGATACCAGGTTTTCGGATTTGGCATTACGAATCCTGAGTGATGTTATCCGTGAACCGAGTTATACTCATCTTACAGAAGCAGTAAGGTCCATTCCAAGCGTCACATAGTCACAAGGTTATGGATCGTCAAATCAGCTCGCAATCCAACATGGCAACCATCAACCGAATGCCTCTCACACCACGAACGGCATAACGTTGCTTTCGTATCGTGGTACTGGCGGTGGGAGGACGCCTCTGCGATCGAATTCAGCACTTACAACGATGTTTAGAAAGTCAGGCTTCTCCCTTGGCAGTTGGACATACGCGAACACAGGAAACATTTACTTCATTGACAGTGATTTTTGAAGAAAAATCCCCTCAAATTAACCAGAGTTACTAGTACCCCAAACTAGTATGAAGCAAGGTGATAGATTTCATTTTGTTCGTCAGCACCATTAGTGTGATCGACCGTAGTTGAACTCTATAACTGAAGACTGATTCAACTATCTTGTGCATTCAGTCTGAGGACGATGGAGACATTTACATTTGTCTTCTCGTCAAAACGGGTAAATAATCCTGATGTTAACCTGGGCATACTAACGGCAAAATGTTGGTGTCTGCCGAAGATCAAAACTGACACGGTAATGCTGGAATACGAACTCCCGTCAACCGATGTTCACATAGTCCCTGTAGGTATCAGCACAAAATCGCCGATCTCAAATCACAAGCCTAATGGTAACACCTCAGGTAACCTGCCCACCGTCTGTTAAAACTGTGACGAATGGCACTAAGTTCATCACTGTCTTTCCAAACATCAATTTGATCAGAAGTGCAACTCGCCGGATCACGATGAAGACCATAGACCATTTGGTCCACACTTTGCAGACCGATCTGACATTCAGAAAGCATTTTGTGAAATCGAACCTAATTTTGCCCACGCCCAATATGTGTACCTTCCAAACCATCGGAACTTCGTCACTGTGGACATCAGCGCTGTCGTCGTACAGTTGCAACTCAACGCTGCGTCGGGCTTTACGTATATGTGGACCCATTAGCAGACAAACTACAAAACAGTCCACGTATCTCTTTGGTCTGCTGTTCGAGGTACATGCTATCCGACTAACCGTCAACAGTTTGATTTACTCATCTAGGATTGTGTCGAGGCATCTTTGCTATCGTTGTGAGGTTCATTACAACAGGTCGACACAACAGGTACATATCTTCCAACAGAGATTCGGTTCATCAGCGTTCATTTGGTTTTGCAACCAGTACAGCACTAGTCATTTCCGGCCATCTTGAGTTCAAGGTCCAGCATCATCGTTTCATGGACACTTTCAAACACGTTCACAGAGGAGACCGACCGCAATCGGAGCCTGCCGTGACATCGTGTATTATCGAAGTCATCTATTCTGTACAATGACCAGATCGATCACGGAAATCAAGGACACTCATGCGAGTTCATCCCGAACTTCAGTTCTATTGTAGCGAGAAGGCGTCCAATAAAGCACAATCTTTATTGTCCAACACGATAGTTACCATGCTACGCACGCGCTCGCGTTTATGAGTCAGCATTCCAGTCCACAACACGCCCGGTTTCCGCTCACACGTCGTGTGCACTTCTGCCCGGTTTATGTGTGTGATCGGCGCCTTCTACCGGGGGGTTTTCCGCCTGCCACTCCTCGTCCGTTAGTCCGATCTTGTTGAGCGATAGCTCGTCCGGTCGCTCGTGTTGTCCGCAATCTATCCACTGTGGGCTTTGACCGTATTCCGCGGCCGTGTCGAGATATTCCTTTGAGTGTTGGAATAACCGCGCCCCCGATCAGGTCATCCATCTTATTTTGCCTGCCATGCCTCGCCCGTTGATCCGATCCAGTCGAGCGATGACTCATCCGGTCGCCCACGTTGTCCCCGATCTGCTCGCTGTGGGCTTTTGGACGGACCTCCCCCGCGTTGAGGTATTCCGCCAAGTGTTGGAATACTCTCACCTCCCGCTTGATAATCCACCACACTACGATCAACGTTCTCAAATTGGAAGTACTAAGGCTCGGGTAAATCTGATCTCTAGCACACGAACCTGTAACCACAAACCATCGACTTCATGTGCATTTTGCTATCTTTCAATTTTCCATGTGGGACTCATGGTTTTATTCCATGTCTAGTGATCAGCAACTTTCTGCACTGTGTCACATTG
>LOND01000825.1:103540-114702 GCA_014220965.1 Paragonimus kellicotti | reverse complement strand
GCGCAATGTTCGAGTGCCGTTCATATGGTTAGGGAGTTTGCGACCGTCCATCTTGCTGGTTGGAAACTCTGACATGGCCTCATGTCGCAGACAGTGGCAAGCCTCTATCCGCAATCTTGTTGTGGCTCGTTTTCCACTTTATATAATCACCATATATATATATATATATATATATATATATATTATATATATATATAATATATATATATAGCACCAGCTTGTGTTTTCGCGGCCGGCTACCAATCCTTTCAGACATATCGTCCTTCCTTGATCCAGCGGATCACTGCGTATCTAAAGTGATTCATGAACCACAGATTTCTTGCTGTTGATGGGCCCCGATTATCTCTAAAACCAGTTTGCAGAGATCATTACTATACATGACTAGCTCGGATGTCAGAGTATCACGCAGGACAGTACTCGTGAACACTTTCAGTACATCGTTGTGGTAATGACAGAACGGTGTACAACATCGAACGTTGTGGAATTGGTAGAAACAAATGTGGAGCGTCAAGGCTCACTTTTATCACGCGAGGGAGTTATTTGACATCGGTATTTAAGATCAGTTTATCGTATTCTTGTTTGTTTGTTGAGCTTTATAACGGTTTGCGCCGGGGCGTTCACTGTTGGCAGGCAGATAGTGGAAAGCCATCCATCAACCAAAAATTGTCTGTAATACGGGGACGTCCGCTTCACGAAGAGCCTACCGTACATCTATGAAATTTCTTATCGCCACTGTTCATTCATCATCCTCCGCTTCTCAACTGTGCCTGTCCGGTCACCGATACTTTAGCTTAACTGTTGTGGCAATATCTACTCGTTTGCAGATATCTGTGCAAGGCTGAAGATTGGTTAGTTAATTGTTACCGATGAAAGCTTGGTTCTGCTTCTACCGGTCTCTTACGAAGACTAAACTTGGAGTCGGTTTGCCCTGACCCATTGACGTAAAAATGCCTCCTGTGTTAATGACAAAGTTGAGGAGGCAAACCTGCCGATCATCCCGGGCTTGACGAATTGTCGATTAAAATTCCCTTGGAACCATCTGTAAGTGTTTAAAGTAAATACGGGCAGGTTATACTTATAGTGTATTGACAATGCAGTCAAAATGTGCTATTTGTACCACTTTTTAACTGAAAGATTTAGGGCCCGTTGACCTATAGTAAACCTGACCTTCGTGGTAGCAGCACCTTGTTATAAATGCCGCATCCATTACATTTAAGTTAATAAAGCATGCAAGGTAATCTCGGCATACTATACGGCTAACCAGAAACGAGTTACCACCAAACGTAGTGAGTTTTTCCGCCCTGCCAATGTCACGCGCGCATCGTGAGTGGACCACCTGGCTGACTACATGCTACAGCAGTACACAAAGAACACAGCTCATGAGTCCTCATCATTAAATGTTGATTGTTGGTGCGGATTGAGAGTCGAAGCTTTCAGTATGGCGCTGGATCAGACGAAAATCATAATTCAATGGTGAACGGTTATTCATTTCGCTTACGATTTGAGAGATTGTTCTTTTCTAACTGCTGTAACGTATGTAGTTAGCTGGTCGACTCATTTAGGTCACGCATATTGGCAGCTCTCAGTAAGTCCGTTTAATTGCTAAACTCTGTGGGAGTCCCGCATTGCTCACTCAACCACCTACCAGTTCGTTTGATCGCAGAGAACCTAGCGGCTTGATATCTGCTAAAGTGGCATTGCTAAAAGGGATTGGTGACAAAATGGGTCAGCGGCAATTCTCAATCAGTTGATGACAAGTAAAATTTGACTCCTGACATGATGAAAATTTTTGGTTCTCAGAAAGAGAGACGCATCCCCCTTCCAGGACATCCCAAAACACACATTGAACTCTAACATTAATAACCCTGTTTATTTTGTTGCTGGTTCAACATTAAGGGAGAGGGCACGGCCATGCGTTGCAGCTATGTGGGTAAAAGTCTACAAGGCATTTGAAACAAGTTGCCGCAGTGATTCCCAACTAAACGCAGCAAAGGTTGAGCGCTGAAGGAGCAGAAATTCACAATAAATTTTAACGAAATGTACGCCACAACCTTGGACTTTGTTTATTTTATTTCGGTATAATAAACTGACCTTTTGGTTTATATTATTGTACCTTTAATACAGTATCGTTCCTGTGGCGTGTATTGGACAGTTTACTTCCTTTTTGAGGACTAACAGTCTGAGGTAGAGATTATGTGGTCACTTAGCCCCATTTCACCCGGAAACCGACAGCTTATCCAAGTTCGATTGCAAATTTGACTTCAAAAAACGAAAAAGGCTAGAATTCGCTTCTGGCGTAAATCTACACGAAAGACTTCCTCTTTGTGTTCATTAAAAGAGTTATTCAGTGGATCTCGCGATCAAAAAGGCGCGATGGTTCGATGGGTGTAGGGCTGTATGTCAGTTTTTTCACACCCTATTTTCCTGTTAATGTTAGTGGTTTTCTTGTTCCGTTTGCGCGCCCAAGTCACGAAAATCCTGTTGACCGTTTGTTCAGCGTTCATGCATTCGTCGTATCTGTAGTTAACCGACTTTATTCATCCCTCTGTTACTCGTCCGTGCTACCATTTTCCGATATTTTCTGTCACCTTTACTAGTAACATGTGATCTTTCGTGACTGTTATTATGACTAGTGGCTGAGCCCGTTTATTGCTTTCTATCTCCTCCAAGTTACTATCCCACCCGTTACCAATCAACTCAGTCTAAGGCACCGAATGCACTCGCCGACTCTTCGAAGCCGAAATCAGCAGGTGGAAGTGGTGGTAAAAATGTCAGCAAATCCGGTGGCCACACTGGCAGTTCTGACGCCGCAGTTGACGTCGGTCGTTTGGATATGCGTGTGGGTCGCATTGTGGAAGTACAACAACATCCCGATGCCGATTCCCTATATGTTGAAAAAGTAAGCAACGCAATCGACTATCTATCCAACCCACCCCTAACTTTTCAATATAAAAAACCGTTTCATGTTATTGTAAATTTGGTACCGATGAGTCAATACGAAATGCCAGTTTTGTGTTCTAACGGTTTTGTTCATATGCAAGTTGTGTTACTAATGAGTAGTCTGACATATTTATTTATGTTATTGATGTTCATACTTTAACGTGTGAATCTGTGCCAAATTCGACTTATCGGGACTTGTTTTTTCTGCATTTAAATGCACGATGATCGAGTCCATGACCGCTTCACCTGTGAGCATTGCTAGTTTATCAGTTCGCAGGTTGGCTGGTTAGGTGCACTTCATGATGGTCTGATTTATTCTGGCTGATGAAACATGTAATTTTAGATGTTTGACTGTTGTCTCCATGACTTACCGTACGTCAAGCGGACAGATCAACTAGGCAGCGCATCAATCCATCAGTATGTGTGTAGGATGGTTCCTATTCCGAACCGACTAACTGACAAGAATGTACATTCTACTTTGATCGTGCCACGTGCTCTATAGAACCTCAGCTTGAAAATCATCTTAAGGTTTCCCGGCAATGACGTGGTCATCGTTGCGTTGATAAAGATTTCATGCTGCCACCTTCAAGGTTGCTTTTATGATTGAAAGCGTTGTATTTTTAATGCCATAAAGTACTGGCACATCAAATGATGAACTATTTGATATAGGTTCGGTTAGTACAAAATGAATATGATATATATACTATGATATATGTATAATATGTATATATGGATCGGCGCTACTTCAAGACGCTCACATTGTTTGTGTCCAGCACGTTAGTGGGTCGTCTTCATAGCTTCCTGATTAATCTACCCCGCCGTTTTCAAACAGTCGTCACCGGGATTCCTACGAGCACTATGTTAACTCATAGTTTGATTGCGCTTTTCAAGAATGTTGTATCTTACAGTTCTGATGAATTAGCAGTTGCACATCCATGTACTCTTTATGCGCAACGTCTTTGGTTCCAGGTGGACTTGGGCGAGGGTCGCTTGCGGACGGTTGTAAGCGGTCTCGTGAAGTTTGTTCCGATTGAGGCCCTTCAGGATCGAGTGGGAATTTTTATGTGTAATCTTAAACCGGCGAAAATGCGCGGCGTGGAATCTGAGGCCATGCTGATGTGTGCCAGTGCTCCTGAGGTCGGTCAGGTGGAGCCGCTCATTTTGGAATCTTCCACCGAAGTCCAGCTTGGTGAACCTGTGGTTGTCCCTGGCTTTGCATGTAAGTTTCACGACAGAATAGTTTGTTGACTATACATGGATGTTTGAGTTAGTTAACTTATACGATTCAGCCCTCATAAGATGGTCATTTTTATTTATGCGGTTATATAGGCATATGTGTTGATCACATTAACCCGAAATTTCCTGGTTTATTTTAACTGTTTTCGCTGCTGCATAATCTGGTGGTAACGACGCCGCTGACTGTCTGGTTATATCAGCCTAATTTTTGATGATCCACTTCAACCCTTAAGTCATAAATCACATCGAAGCAAGCGCCAATGTTTCCTGGTCTTGTTTACAGAGAGCACGACTAGCGTTCCCAGTGTCCACCTAAATTAACCTATTCGTGGAAACCTCACTTAGCTTTTATTCACTTTGTTGGATGTGCGTCTTTTGAAAGGAGTAACGAGTTCCATACACAGACTTAACTAAACAAACTTAACTCACATGTCGTTCTGCAGTGCAGTATTTCGCACACTTTGATGCGTTTACATGTACGGTCAAGCCATAGTCTTCAGGTTGAGACTAATAAGTTGATGGAGTACGTTTGCGCATTAAATTGACAAGGGGGACAGGTGATACGGAACTCTGGGACGTTGTTGTACCAAGTGTCTAAAGAAACGAAGAGCCTTGAATTTGGATTTTCTTTCCAATTTGGCCTGTAAACCTGATTGTGCATGAAGTCAGGTTTCGCTCTTCAAACTTTTTAGACTCTATCATCGCCTCCAACTCTTTCTATATTTACAGTTGGAAAAAATTGGCGCGGATGTTTTGTAGTTCCCTGTTCGCACGGATCAGGCATACTCTGGGATTTCATTGCCCGCGTTCAATCTGTTGCACTTTTACATGCCTGCACGAGCTAATAGAATTTTAAAAATGTGTTCTCCTTTGCACTGCTTACTTGACCTTTGGTGAGCATGCATTGTCATCATTTCTAAATCGCCTCTAATAGTGGCTGGCCTCACATTCCACTGGAAAGGATGAAAGCATTCAGCGATCGGTTAAAATGTGAAAGGTGGACCGATAAATCATGATTTGACCGTGGGAAGTTGATTGGAAAAGTGCGCCTGTCAAGGTTCCAGGATGAATGGTTCAATGCTGACATGAGTTTTGAGGAATTGCGAAGTTAGTGTTGG
Source organism: Paragonimus kellicotti (assembly GCA_014220965.1). Lineage (NCBI taxonomy): Eukaryota > Metazoa > Platyhelminthes > Trematoda > Plagiorchiida > Troglotrematidae > Paragonimus > Paragonimus kellicotti. The sequence goes on along the minus strand of LOND01000825.1, from coordinate 109,408 downwards.
TTCATTCCATTTGTTAGCTCTCTGATCAGCTGGAAAAAGTAAGTAAACCTTTCAACTGATATCATTGCTGGAAAAATCGTCTCACCTAAATTACTAGATTACTCAAGTTGACAACGTCATCATCATCATCATAGCAGCCATGAGCCTGACCAAAAGGTACTGTGGCTCGGGCTGCCACCTCAACAGTGACGTGGAATATCCTAGAAGAAAACGCTATTAAGATGGTTGAAAATTCAACAGAAGTTTCAGCGGAAGAACTAGAAATGGCATGGATGCAGGTACGCCATTAATAGTGTTACGAACTAACGAGATAATGCTACCCAATTGTTCGAAACTGTCCACAGTCTCAAGCGGATTACCTGCAATAAAGAAAGTAGGAGTGGAAATGCCCCAGTCTTGAAGTAACACTTTGCACTTTGAAGGTGCGAAGCGCATTCCATACAAACCAGCCCGGTCACTCACCTTGTTCAGCATGGTCTGCATGTCTTCGGCAGAGGGGCTAAGTAAGACAATGTCGTCCGCATACTCCAGATCGGTCAACCGAGCGCCAGGAAGAAGCTCAACACCAAGTTCACTGGACTCCTCAAGCGCACCCTCCAGAATGTCGTCCATGACAAAATTGAACAGGAAGGGAAATCGGACACCCTTGACGAACACCACTAGAAGTGATGAACGCCCGAGACAGCTGTCCATAAACCCTCACCCTGCTTGCAGAGTGAGCATACAGTGATCTCAACAGATTCACGTATTTCCCTGGTACTCCCTTGCGAAGACAGTTCCAGAGAACGTTACGAGCAACTGAATCGAAAGCAGCCTTCAGGTCCAAAAAGACCACGACCGTCGGCTGCCTATAAGAGTGCCGATGTTCCAAGATCCGTCGCAAGGTAAAAATGTGGTCAACGCACCCTCGACCGGATCGGAATCCTGCCTGTTCTTCACGTATCTGACTTTCTCTGGGCTTAGTGAGCCGACGTAAAATGAGGCCAGTGAGTAACTTGGAAGCAACAGATACCAAACTGATGCCTCTGTGGTTGTCACATAGACTTCGGGCCCCTTTTTGAAAACGGGAATTACTGTTGATAAGCACCAATCGCGAGGTACCTCTTCAGTCTCCCAAATCGTCTGGAGGAGTTTTGTCAGTTCTGATATCAACCTCTCTCCGCCATCCTTGAAAAGAGAAGGAGAGGAGGTCTGGTCCAGGAGCCTTATTACGCTTCAATAACTTGAGCTCTAGGACCACTTCTGCTTCCGACGGAGGGCCGTCTGGAACGCAATAACTGACCATTCGGGTCCCGTCGTCCACATGGTCTGGTTGAGGCCAGCTGAACTGTTCTTCAAAATGTTCAGCCCACCTGTCAAGTCGACGCGATTGATTGGTGATAAGTGAACCATCTTTTTCACATATGGTCTCACTTCACACCGACTCGACGACCAGTACAACCACGGATCAGGGAAAAAGCCTTCTGCAATTCCCAGATAAAAAGGCCCTTTCCATCTCTTTCGACTGTTCGACCAAGTAGTGCTCACGGTCTTTGCGCAAGCTTTTAGTCAGCTTGCGTTTAAGTTCTCGACGGTCGTCATCATATTCAGAACCAGGTGGGATCGAGCGACGCTTGTTCATGAGGTTTATCGACGTGATGGAAATCCAGTTCTGTCGCAACTGAACAGCTCCTTCGGAACATACCTCTTCACAGCATGGTTGCTCCAAAACACACGACAGTCCTTAACAGAGTGGCGCCACCTGTAACTGACTGCTATATGATCCAACTGTGTCCACGGCTGAGAAGCACACGGAGGTCTCCATGTAACACAGTGCTTCTTCCTGTGTTGAAATGCGGTGCTCGAAATATAGAGACCATGGGATGCGCACAGCTGCAGCAGTCTGTCGCCATTGTCAGTGCGTTGTGCCCGGACACCAAACATACCTCGCAGCCGCTTTACATCCGGGAAAGACGACCGAGTTGAGCATTAAAATCGCCCGCTGGTATGATGACATCAGTGGTTAGTCTGCTTTAGAAGTTCGACGAGAGCGTCGTAGGGTAAATATTTGGTAGGATTCGAACGATTGTCCGTGGGAGCGTACATAATGAATGAACGACATAATGAATGCACAACGTCTTTCTGATTTGCGTCGACAGACTTTTAACCGATGTATTGAGTCTGACAGCGCACAAGCGACTGTTCACTGGGATCCAATCGAGCAAACATTGCTCTGCTCTGGAACTCAGTGCGATTCCCACTCCAGCTTGACCACGAGATTCAGCTTCGGCGTCACCAGAAACCCTGAGAGAGAAGCGCTTGAATCGACAGTTATCTAGAGGTGAGCTCAAGTGAATAACGGTGCTAGAATCGTAGACTCGCGTCTCCGACACGCAGCACACATCAAGCTCCAGACTTGAGAGAGTACTAGCCAGAGCAGCTTGCTGACCGACTTGTCGGAGAGTGCGGACATTGAAGGCGCCAATGTTTACCGGTTGTCTTGGCCTCAGAAAACAATTATCGCCCGAAGGCACATGGAAGGCAGAAGAAATGGGGTAAAACAGTAGGAGAAAGTCGTGTTGGGTTAGTAATGTCACTGTCGGGAGAGCGATAACTTCTGATACTTCCCGGTCGTTTATGCCGCGGAAGGGGTTGACTTGAGGACCCCACCCCGAGTCTCTGACTCAAAAGTCTGACCTGCGAGACAACAGGATACAGGGTTTTTTGGAGACTCTACCCAGAGCCAATGACTCAACAGTCTGACTCCGCTTACCACTGGCAATGTGGAGCCTATTCTAGCCCGAGGGCGCAGTGAATAAGACATTGATGTCTGATTCTGAGCACTGCTGCGCGCAGTGGATGTACTCAAAGCTACATCGGGCTTTTGGGTGATAGATGTTTTTCGACCGTATTGGATAATACGCCGGCGGTCACGGTCAACCGTTGGGCGATCGGAGTGCTCTTTGTTTGAGGGTACCTTTTCTAACCCCCTTCTTCCTGATACGGAAGACAGCAGTGCCGCAACTATAAAAATAGTTCTGCTGTATGCCCATAGGATCGTGCCTCACTACCTAAGCACTCCTACGCGGTCAGTAGTGCGACATACAATCCTATGAGTGTAACTGCTTTTCGTCTGACTGTATAACGCGAAGTTAACAACGTAGCGGCCGTTATTGTGCCTAGGACTGGCGTTCAAGTTATCTTACATTATTGGCCATTCACCTTGAGCTGCTTGGGCATCTGACTTTCATCCTATAGATTACGTTGACTAGGCGTTCCCGGATACCCCGGATTTAAGGGAACTGTCTCATCGGAGTTCAGTGCTTTCAAATTCACAGTTTCAGATAAAGCACGCACATATCGCGGGACTGTTAGCCAAAAAGCATAAGAGTTCCAATGTAGTGGTCTTCACCATAATTGGACCAACCACGCATGACCCTTTTTGATGATAGTCACAAACCTCCTCATGGCAGATGGATGCTAATTAGTTTGATGTTTTGTTGTTTAGTTGTGATCGGAGCTCAGGATGTCATGTTAAGTCGGACAGTGCTGTGAGGGACATGCAGACTGGTGTGAAAACTCGGTGGGTTAAACGAATGTTCGGTATTTATCAAAGGTCATCCATGTTATCAATACCCGGGAGTAACTGCGCATGCAAAGTACACGGTGAATGAAGTATGAGAAACACGTATTTTTCATACTTGGTCTGTGCGAACCGAGCGCTGTAAACCATTCCGCCCATTCTTTTCATCAAGAGTGTGCACTACTTGATGACTTTCGATGATGATAAAAATCCCACTCCTTTCTGCTGATGGTGTGTGTTCCGTCCGTTTGCTCAGTAACCCGACTACACAAGTTAAATATAACCGACATCTGATCGCAGCCTTCGCATTTAGATAGACTTTTCAGCCGCTCCCTTTCGAAAAGAAGCACTGTACTCGAGTTTCAATTCTTTTAGGACTCGTCAGTAATGCATATCTTTGCCACGCCGGGATAGAACTTCGGCCACGCTTTCATGAGGCAACCGTGTTGACCACTGCGCCATTGACCTCACATTAGGCACGACCGAATTATCATATGCAAACGCTCAGTCCTTGGGAATGCAGCGACTGCGATCAATTGAGTGATATTTAATTTATATTAACCACACCCTCGCACCACTCACCAGGATCCGATTGTAACTAAGACTGCATTCGCAGTGGACCCTATGACCAAGTTTCTGTTTTAATTAATCATCACCAAGGTTAAATCTATCAGACAAGCGTTGTGAATGCACGTACCTAACGCACCGATCAATTACACTGTATTGTGATTAACCTTGGGTAGGTCGATAGTCGATCTCTCTGCTGGATGGCTATTCTATTTTTTTCTGGTTTTCTCTCGCAAATGAGTATGTCGTTCCGCAATTGGGACTCACTGGTACCTGAAATCACTTATACTCCCTTTCTCTACTATTCATGCATTTATCCATGATTTACCCACTACGTTACTGTTTGAAAGTTAGTTATATGTTTGTTTGATCAAACTGTTGCTTCAGAGAGCACCACAGAATTAATGCGAAAAAATGTCTTTAATTTGATTCTCTTTTTAAGTCCAAATAACTTTATCTCTGTCGATTTTACCTTATAAACTGTGTTTGTTGTTCTCGATCTGTTTATCAAGATCTATGTGAGAAATCCTTTGTGTACTTTTATGGAATTTGTACAAAGGGTTGAAAAATCGAAACTTTCAGGAAACAGATAGGTGGCATCTGATCGCAAATCAAACATTAGACGTAACCAACTGCTTTTGTTACACTCTGCTCAGCACAGCAGCTTGGTAACTGCGATAGGTAATGCTTGTATGACTCCCTGTTCGTGTTACAGACGTTGACCAATATGGTGATCATCTTCTACACCGTTCAGGTGATGGAAGTTGTGACCCGGTAAATGAACAGCTTGGTTGTCATTATCTGGGTCTGGATACCTTGTCATGACAGCCGAATCTATTCCAAGAAACTTTAAGCATTTTGTGTCCAAGGCTATCCAAGCACTGCTGTTCACACGCTGTCGTAGTTTGGCGAACAATCGAGACGTTGCCGAAGCATGCATCCTACCAAACAATTTTGGTCATATTCAAAGTCGCACGAAGACAGAACTGTGTTCACCATCACGCAAAGCCCGGTCACTTTTTTTTTAAACTGAAGCCGGCTAGAGCCATTTGCCATATTTTCTCACGAGTTACACTGTTCACTATCAATGTAAGATCGAAATTTGGTGAGTTCACTTGCAGATATGTGCCAAAGGCAGAAAGTTCACTTCGGGGTGCAAAAGTTACCATTGTCAAATGGAGCTGCGTTGGGTGTCTTATCATGAGTCTATTCTACGCACCTGTTTCGGTTAAGGGTAGGCAATGAAGTCACTGACTTTGGCCACTGTGACAGGCTAATCCGTTTCGGATGCTGCCAACCACATAGGAAAAAATCTTACACAATAGATCAAATAATGATAATGTAGTTTACGACAACTGGATCATGTGCTCCTCATGGCAAGGGTTTGGAACAGGCCGCAAAATAACCGAGCAAAAACGAGAGTTAGCGTAATGAACACCATGGCCAAACTGGAGACGATTCTGGATGGATATACGACAACGTCCCATAGACAATCGGCAGTCCGCATTTGATTGTCATATTATTAGTTAACCAAATTGGCCTTAAACGCTGGAAGCTGGATAAGGCAACTAAGATTTCAGAATCATCAGGCCTGTCTCGACAATATTGAGTAAGCTGGGTATATCGAATAGTTACATACTGATCATAAATGCCGCAACACGATAACATTGGGAAGCGTTGAATGGCTCGAATATCAGAAAACGATCATATGTGCGTAATGCGGCCCCTTCACAAATTGC
>LOND01000825.1:67849-78109 GCA_014220965.1 Paragonimus kellicotti | reverse complement strand
ACTTATCAGCAATCAGTCACGTCTGATTTTCTTTAGAAAGGAGTGCAATAAATCCAGTTCTACATTTATTACAAAGGAAGACGAGACAATCAACAATGTCGTGTGTTAACGTTTTATAAAGCGCAACCTGTGACTTGGAGTTCGCAAATTCTGTGAGTCCAGTGTTGGCAACCGTGATAACAGTCCCTGCTGGTTAGAGTTCAAAAATTTAGTACACTTAATGCACAGACTGACTCCACATTTGGTAGCTACCTGAGAGAAGCCTGAGGAGAACCATTTACCAGATAAACTGAAGTGCTTACGGTTACTGTCAGCAAGCAAGCAAAAACAACAACGCTTAAACTAATTACTTGGCACCGAACTGTAATAAAGACAGAGCGCCGTAAAAAAAACACCCCAATGAAATAAAGGGAGATAACAGTGGTTTACTACTTCGGTGAGAATGATGCAGTGAATGCCGTGAAGGCCTTACAGCTTACAAACAGAACCGTGGTTGTGTGGAAGAATGGCAGTAGGTTGGAATCGTGATTTCAGCACGCGTGCTGATCGGCGAAGCTGGTTAATAACAGGTGTCTATTGGAGTTAGAAACAGATATCCTGTTCCGACGATATTTTGAATTGAAATCAGAGGTAGCGAAGACAAATAAAAATCAGGAGGGCTCGAGGTTGGCGGAGTTTCAGGCGGATTTGAAGTTGCTGCTGTGATGATGATAAACTGCCGTCGTATGTGGCTTGCTTCGTAAGTCCTTCGAGGAATATGAACTGTCTGGCCACTGGTAGCAATGTGAAGTAATGCCGCTCCACATATGCGGTGCGCGTTACATGCTTTTCCAATCCATACTCATTTTCCCTTTCAGTATCTTTTTAAATGTAATAAAAAGCGTTGTTAAAGATGCCGTCCCACAACACCTCTGCGTACACGAAACGGTAACTCCTTAACAGCACGGTTTCAGATGGGGCCGTCAACTTGATAAATGTTCATGAGCAGTGGACTAAAGCAGTTGATTCTGGGGACCGAGTAGACATTATCCTGCTAGACTTCTCAAAAGCCTTCGACAGGGTAGACCACGGCATATTGCTTTCAAAACTGCAATGGTACGGAATTGGAGGGAAACTGCTACGGTGGTTGGAGGCGTATCTGAGTGGACGCACCTTCTCTGTCCGAGTTAATGGCACTTATTCAGCAATTCGAAAAGTCCAGTGTGGAGTTACCGCAAGGGTCAATTTTAGGACCGTTGCTGTTCCACCCTATACGTCAGTGAAATACCGTCGCTTTTATCTTCGAGCGTTCTGTTGTACGCAGACGACACGAAGCTTTGGAGGGTCATTCATGACCCCTCCGATGAATCCAGTCTACAATCAGATCTTGACACATTGTGTAACTGGTGTAGGTTTAACAAAATACCGCTGAATGCGGCGAAGTGTAAAGTATTGAGGCTTCGTCATAACAGTGCAACCTCGTATCACCTTGATAATGTTAGACTTGTGTATCTGAACAGGAGAAAGACTTAGGGTCGATTGTCACTCAGGATCTAAGTCTCTCCGTTAACTGCAAGATGATGGCACGCAAGGCTACTAATGTCTCTAAATTCATCAACCGTAGCCTAGGCTGCCTAACCCCGGCAAACTTCATTCCCATTTATTCCACCCTAGTTCGCCCTTTACTAGAAGTAAATATTCAAGCCTGTTCCCCTTATCACCGTAAGGATGTCTATTGCTTGAACAAGTTCAACGCAGGGCTACAAAGCAAGTGAGGGGCCTTCGGTACCTGAGTTATCAAAGCAGACTTCAAAGTTTGAATCTGTTTAACCTAGAGTTTCGAAGGATGAGGAGACACCATACTAGCCTACAAAATGTTAACCGACTGCAATCACCCTTGCTCATCCATCCTACCCAGAACTGAACATGCAAGTTCAAGAGGGAATAGTTTCAGTCTTAAGCGTCAACGCTACCGTTCGCTTTGCCGGTGTCATTCGTTTGCACTTTGGGTGGTCCCCTTGTGGAACCAACCAGAAGTGGTAGTCTCATCCCTGACCTTTGGTGTATTTAAGGTGAGAATGGACAAATATCTCAGAGTAACCTCAGATATTTTCAGTCCGCCTGCTCTTCCAAACAATTTCCGATAGGAACGGCAACCAGTATAGAAAGAACTACACAAATCAGTATGGCTGGCATGTTGTGGTGTGTCTGTTTTGTATACTGTGCCTGATGAGTGTCTGTCTGTATGTCCTGTTGCATGTCCTATGGGCAAGTGCATGTGTTGTGCGTGCTTGCGATTGCCTGATGTAGACAACTGGATCCTTGCACCATACCATTTCCTCTTTGCATCTATTCACTTATCAACTCTGTGCTTATGCTCCTGATCGACGCCTTCGCGACGACCCTCCTCAACTCAAGATTGTCCCTGGCCAAAGTCCTCGTTCCGTGCCACCCAGAAGCGGGTCAATAACAAGTCGGAGACTTTTCTGGATCTGCAAAAACCCGTGACGTTGCATCGGGCAGCGGTTTCTTTTTCGTCCTCCTGTCGCGTTGGTTTGCTGTCTGCGGCTGATGGTTTCCTCTTGGGCCGTTGGATATGATTCAGATGCTGGTAGTTCGTAAGATCAGCATATTTCACAAGCACATAAAATCATTTAACATAGACTGAAATGGATGGCATATCGAGCACGTTGGTCTACGAAGTCTTTTACTCCGTTTAATTTATATTCCGTGCTATTCAGATATAGCTCAGTCCTGTAATTATGTATTTATCTCAAAACCACGACGTTTTTCTTTTCAGTTATTTCGCATTCATCTCGCGTTTCTAAGGATTTCATTGGGCTTGCTTCAAAGGGGACAACGTGCAATACACGCAACAAAGTCATGACCTGTGACGTTTGTAACTGCTGGGTTCATTGCATATGCGATCCTGAAATTCCAGTGTACTTGTATCTAAAATTCTGATACTTATCCACATCAGCTCTCAGATTACACTGTGTGACTTTTCGACTAAACATTCCTAAGGATGACGTCACCCAGGACACTGATTCAGCAGGTATTCTAATCAGTTCCTCACCTCCCACAACATGTGTCCTCGATACGCCGACACCAGCCGACCTTAACCTGACCACACACAACCGAAGCCCTTCATTTTCTGTACTGTTCAGTAAACTGGCTTCAACAGAACCCACCAAACGGAAGTTTGGTAAACGCGGTGTGACTGTGTCTCAGTTTGCTGGTGTGTCCCAGTCGGTCGTCAGCACGAACCAGGAAATCTCTAAGCCGTTAGTCGAATGTCGTAATCACACAACTGTTCCTCAACTCAGAACGCAAGGCTCAAACACGTCCAAACGTGAACTGTATCCTAAGTTCGCTGGACAATCTATAACGCTGCAAAAAGCGAAAGCACGTTGCTCTACTAAAAAGTAACGGATGATCAGTTCCATCTACTTAAGCCGGACTTTGGAGATCACTCCACAGGCTTCGCAGATCTAACCAAGACAGCCACCCTCGGCTAATCCGTGTCACTCTTGACCAGATAGGAGACGTTGGTGAGATTCTGTTAACGGCATCTCCCCTGCCCAAACTCAAAGATTCTTGTCCGAGAGCGAAACCTGACTTCCATTGGGGGATCAGGGATATCCGACGGACGACCTATTGGAGCGTCAGAAGATCCCTATACAGTCGAACATAGTTTGGTTGTATACCGTGTGGAGGAGTTGAAAGATGCGGATGCGTTGCTAGCTCACAAACATCAATCAATGGAAGTTCATTCGGGCCAAACTAAACCTGAACGTGGTCGAATGCGGAACATGGTCCGTTCAGTATCTCTCGCACCCAGCACAATTGAGCTCTGTCTCAGCCCCTAGTTTGTTGCAACTCACCTTACTGACAAGAGATATGTTATCCACTGTGCTTCAGAGGTGGTACGCATTGAAAAGCAACTTCCTACCTTAGCTCCGACTCCACGCAAACAGACCAAGGTCTGAACGTAGAACGTCTCATTATTATATCTCCTAGGACGGCAAGTGTGGTCAAGATGACTAGGATACCGTAGATCACCGGAACACACGGACCATGATCTGACTGTCAAACTGAGGTCGGATCTGCTGTGAAACCACACATCCCGTGCCGCTCATTCATACCAGAATACCCTGAGGCGAGGATAATATACAGATATTGGGCTTCCAGCTCCGCAAAAAACCAATGAAACCAGTGAAATGTAGTCCCCGAGTAAGCCTGGTTAACACTCAATAAACCTTATAACAGACCATGTGATTTAAACCTGTTCTCTCGTCGACACAAACGCTCGAAGAATTTCAATGGGGTTACAGAAGAAAATGTGGTGTTGAACACTCCAGTAGGAAACTGGAATTATAGGACGAGTAAAATGTGTTTACGAGAGTATCGTTGTCTCCTGTGCTAATTATGATCACAGTTCATCCTAAACTATGTATCACCTCATTATGTGCAACGCTCCACAAAGCTCACTGTACTCTTTCACAGTTTTACAGTTCGGCTATTGACCTCTTTACTGCTGTAATCAGTATGAACTATTTTCTTAGTGCGTACGCACACTAACCTAACGATCCTCAGGCATACGCGGTGGATTCCGGACGCAAAATAATACGAAACATTAGGAAATTCAACCCATATTGTGGAGAGGTTTCACTAGGTCTCATGAGACACTAAACGATCACAATACGTAAGAATATCAAGGGAGATTCAAGATCCAGCCGTCGGGCGTGTGAACAAGCCGGAAGTGTATCCGACGCCATTGGCATGGATAGGCCAACAAGCATGTAAGCAAACAGACGCGATTGGATGTAGTAAGCGGAAGGCAGGCAAAGTCCCTACGATCTCGTGTGCAATGTGAACTAGTAATCTAGGAAGTATTTTACGCATCATACAACAGATATACCAGGGTTATCTCCAGGTCACTAGAAGTTTGTTCAAAGAGCTTGTTGTTCATCCCCCATTAGGTGAGGTGTTCCGTTTTTAACTAACTTCGAAAACATTTATCATCGCAGTCGCTTCAACTGACAAAGTTCGGTTTGACCTTTCGCGTTAAGTTGGTTTGGTGCGCGACACATTGTCTCTGCTTGCAGATACGCGTTAGCAAGGCGTAGTGGATAAAAGGGTCATTGGGAACGTAGACGAAGTGTGTGGTTCTTCGATGACCTGCGAACAAGCGATCGGACGGCACACGTTATGCGTACTTTCTTGATAAATATCAACATAACCTTTAAGGTGTAACAAAAAAAAAAAAAGGGCCACATAATCTTATGGTTTGGACATATTTTGCATATCATACCGTCGTAGGGTTATTGAAGTCTCCAGGTCGGTACACAGCTCCTTCCTCGAGGGGTACGGTGACAATAATTCTTGGATTTTGGAGAGGTCGATTGGGGTCAGCCGTTGTTTGGCTGATCTGGTTCGTGCCGTGTCAGCTAATGTCCGATGAGTGTTATTGGAAAAGACAATTCTGTAACGCCGTAAGTGGAGGGCCACTAATGCTCACGGTTCCCAGTGCCTCCTCACCCAACTGTCTTGCTTCAAGAGTGCAGAAACGATCAGCGGTAAGCTTTTAAAAGTTCGGATTGGGGCGTTCGTGTATTGTTCGCCAGCGATACCATAGACTGAATCAGAGATGAACGCGCTCGATGGTTGTCCCACATACATCACACTGGCATCTGACGAAAACGTTACAAGAACTGAACCGAAGGCGACCGAATGTCGGTACAAAGATAGCTGAGTCATTCGACCGAATTACTTGACGGCAGTGAATGTTCAACTAAACAAAACGGATAGACGCATGGTTCTTTTTGCTGTTCCCGCAGCATTTTTTGTTTATTGCTATTTCTGAAACTGCTATTTCTTACGTCACTACCGTTTTAAGAATTACTTCGGCCGGTGCCCTTTACATTCAGAACAGCCGACCACTGGTGAGAGTATCAAAGACTAAGTACTGAATGGCAGACGAAGAAGAACTCGATTGAGAGGACTTATCGAGAGAACTGTGGTAAGCGATCCTTAAAATGGTCGTTTTAATGCGGTTTTCCGTTTGTTTAAGCAATCTGTGATATACACGCCATTTTTCTCCGACGCATCTTGAGAAGTCCTTTATAAGATTATACGACCGCGTTATGCGTGATCGATTGTTCTGTGCGTTTTGTTTGGTTGTCTATCGACCAGTCGGTAACTATTTGAATTGGACATATTATCAACCGCCGAAATTGATTGTTTACATCCCTTGTTCGCACAGTTTGTACTAGCTTGCGTTGGACCGACTGCTATCTGCCTGTCTTATGTTGTTGTCATAAACAATTTTATTATTCTGTTATCAACCCTTTAGGCAGTAAATTTGGTGATGGGCAATAAGTAATTGGATTACGGCGAATTTCCTTACTGTATCTCCATCATTTTGGATCCTGCCTACGGAAAAGCCAACTACTGGGCTTTTTGGGTTAATCTACGTCTTGGTATCACTCGTATCCATCCGGGATCGGGTGTTTATGATAGTCAGTTCGTGAGAAATACACAGAGTAGAGGATCGCCGTTCTCGTTGATTGCGGTAATGCCGTAGGGTCCGAGAACTTCCGATCAGGCTGTGAATCTTGTTCACCTCGGGCGTTGAAGTCACTCGAAACAAACAGTCGGTCACTTATCGGTGTCAAATAGATTGTGGCGGTTTGTTTATCATAAGGCCGGTCTTTTGTGTTGCCGGTGTGACAAATAGTTGGACCATAGATATTGAAAAATATTCGACTTGGAATTAAAAAATGCAGCAGGCTCATACCAGCCGAGTCACAATAGCATGTACATGATTCGTGGGCTGTGTGGTTCGTCATTCATCAAAGAATGGATGCGGTCAGCTACCAAGAAACCGATACGGTGCTCCCGAGCACCTTTCTGCCGGGTAATCTATCCACCAGAATTGTGTACCCAGCGCCTGCTTCTCGGAGTTTACCTTTGGTCCGCAAGCCTTGTCTTCCTCCAGGCTGTGACGTCGGTGCCATGGAGGCTCAGTCTCGTGATGATCAGTGCGGTTCGGCGTTCCGGCCGTCCGGTGCCGCATCCGTCCAACAGTCTACGCGTACTGTATGCATCGACGGGCAGCGTCTCACTTCCACAGTCATCTCAGATGGAGCCTCTGACTAAACAGTTCGACACGTGGGACAAAATAAAAGGGTTTTCTTGTCCTCTTTCCGGAACCAGTTGCTCAACAGCCTGGCCTGCTAGGCAACAAATTATATTTTTTTCTTGCGGGATTCTACCCGGTGCCAGTACGTAAAAGATCTGATCCGTTTGATGGTGGGAGAAAGCTATCCAAGTCCCAGGGACGCGGTTAACGTCTCATATCGATTACTGCTGCGGGTAATAAATGCATTGTAAGCTACATCAAGCTCCTGAGAATTCGTGCGGATTCTCGACTGCACAGGATGATACGCTGGTGGTCATGATCCACCTGTTGGACGATCGCAGTATTCTGTTCGAGGCTACCTTTTCTTGTCTTCTTGATTCGCAAGACGGCAGTACTGAAGCTGTGAATAAAGTTCTGTTGTATACTCGTAGATTCATGCCTCATCGCCCAAGCACTCCTATACAGTCAACAGTACGACGTACAAACCTGTGAGCTCAACTGCTTTTTGGTTGACTGCCTCCTTTTTGCTCATCTGCCGTGGTTGAACCTGGAAGAACCGGAACATGGGTCAGCATAGCCCGCCGCATCAAAACAACACCAAGCCTGACCTTTACGCCAAATTGATAGAAAAGATTAGAACACACACAGGCAGAATCATGCCGTGCCGTATTGACACAGTGGCTTCAACGTACGATCTCAGTTAGCTCGTAATTCCAACCGTCTCGTTAGCAGTCTTTGTACGCAGTGCATGTCACACCAGCACGTGCTGTTTTTCTATTGCCTATAAAGCTTGTGCCCCGTAGGTTTTTTTTTATTTGCATCACTTGATAAATGCTGTCCGGAAAGATGGAAACTGTACAATCATCTTTCCGTGTGTATATATATATGTTAAGTATAACGTGAAACAGTAATTATAATGTAATCCAAAATAATATTGTATGTATATATATAACTTACTTTTTATTTCGTGCCTCAACTAAGAGCTTACTGATAGTGATCATTACATTGTGCGCTATATTCCTAAACACTTTCTATCCGCCGTTCGAAGGTATTCACGTCTGTTTTTGTAATTTTGAGTTCTGAACTTGTGTGGTGTGAAACATAGGAATTTTGTGACTCAACATATTATTTCTCCCCCTCCCCCCTGCTCTTCTTCCTTACAGCACCAGGCAGACGTAGCCTGAATCCGGATCCTTACAGTTGCAGCATATGCAACTATTACCTGCGAGCGCAAGAAACTGCACTGTCAAACTAGTTACCGACAATTGCTGTTGCTTGAGCCTAACCGAAAAGTCATGGGTCTTTCTCAGAGAGATATAAATCCCTTAGTTAATAAAATCCATTCTATTCTTGAGATAGATATAGATAATGATCAGGTGAGTCAACAGAATCTTTTTTAACCTACTAGGACATTGTCGATGGACTTCATTCAATTTCCGATGTTCTACCTGGAAATACTCTTAGGCTCCGTAGAGGCATGCGGTGCAAAGTTGAAAAGCACCAGCTGGAGTTGTATGAAAAGTTCTTGGATGAATTCGGCGCTGTAAAAGAGGTAATTGTATTAGATATTAGTTAAAAGTACAGTATGTAGAGAGGCTGGATGCTAGTATAAATGAGATGCTGGACACCTGTCGCAATATTAACTCCCAGTTGATGGTAACAACCAAATCCGTTAATCATACCTTCAGGATGTTAAACACAGAACGTACGATTTAATTCACCGAAGCATCACTTCTCCACGATGAGAGGTTCTTCATCCTTTACATTCTTCATACCTTTTTAGTAATAAGTGTGATTCCAAATCCAAGGTTTTGGACTGCTTGACGCGTATTTTTCAAATTCTGCCTGCCGATGAAGAAATTCTTCGGTCGAAACTAGTTTCTGTGGATTCTGATTTCTTCAACGCATTACAGCGTGCCCGTGTTATTGAGGATAATTGCAAACAGCTAATGCAATCGGGTGGGCAAAGTTTTGGGTATGGATTCGTTTACTTAATAATGCTTTAAAGCCTTAACATGTTAGATTCAGTTCATGCTACACTGGAAATTGCGTATCAAAGCCTTTATCAATGGACCCAAGGTATTTACCCTTTCGGTTGTTTATGGTCCTTAGGCGAACTACGATTCAAAACCCAAGAAACACCGGATCTTCCAACTGATATTCGTAGGTCGCTTGCGGAGCTTCAAGAGCGACCAGTCTTATTCAAGTGCGTTAAACAGTTCACTGGTTCTTTAAACGATATCAGTTTCACACTTGTAAACCGTTCAAACTCAAGAATGTTGTGGTTAGTCTCTGTTCTATTGTACATCTTGGATCGTCCACTTGTCAAACCGAACTGCTTGTGTTTGTGTGTCGAATGTTACCAGCCGGTTGCGGACGATCAAACGCCTGAGAAATGGGCATCGTTCTTCTGTGGAGTGAAAAACACGCTAGTGCTAGTGCAAAGAATGAAATTACCAAAGTGGATACTGACTGGGATATGGTGCAGTATGCCTATATCCACCTGATCTTCCACAGGCTTTTTAGAGGCCAGCCTTGCGACCCACCAGTGAACAGTGCGGTGGTTGTTAGGGAAAGACACTTTCCCGAAAATTTGCCTCATTTGGCGAGAAAAATGGATTTTCCATTTTTGGAGAATTTGAATGCCCGCCAGAATTCTCGAACATCCGAGAAGTCACGCTCGCCTCTGATTGGTCCGTTGGGTGGCCTAGGCCCAAGGCCGCTCGAAACCTATAAATACAGTCGCTGTAAACCACTATTTTGCCTTCGGGCTGAGCAGCAAATAAAGCTCGTTTGAAGGCCGTCTTTCTTCTTAATTGTTGGGGGATCATCATCATCATAGACAGCAATACATCAGTGGTTCACACTGATGCTTGACTGCCACACAACCACGAAGAAGAACAAAGGGGAAAAAAAACTTATATAGGAAGAAAGAAGAAAACAGAGGAGGGGAGGGGAAGTGGACCTAACTACTAAAAATAGCTACGTCTATATTCAAACATACAACATCAAGGCGCCTACACCTTGCAAACAAACAACCGAGCTGTAAGTGAAAGTAAGGCGTCATCAGCAAGACAGCTTCCTTACGGCTTTCACTGCCCCGCATCATAAACAAATCGGCTTCAATAGTTCGTTAA
>LOND01000825.1:44760-63396 GCA_014220965.1 Paragonimus kellicotti | reverse complement strand
ACACATATAAACCAGGCAGAAGTGCACACGACGTGTGAGCGGAAACCTGGGCGTGTTGTGGACTGGAATGATGACTCATAAACGCGAGCGCGTGCGTAGCGTGGTAACTAGCGTGTTGGACAATAAAGATTGTGCTTTATTGGACGCCTTCTCGCTACAATATGTCTTTTTTTGTGGATGGATATCCAGCTCTAGATAAACAGATGACGGCTCTGTCCCGAAAACCCTGGAACTATCGAGTTGTTCCAAATCACTGGGGTTTGCCTAAAATAATTCTCATTTACAAAATGAACACACGCATTTCGTGTGCAAATGAAAGAGAGATCAGCCGAATCCCTATTGCGTCACAGTTGATTTCAGCCATTTTACTTCTTAAAAGTGGGCGAGACGCGCTAACAGCATGTCCGTTAGGGGCAAGCTGGTTTTCGCCCTAGCCATGGCCGCATCGACCACAACTTCACAATCCGCCAAACGATTGAACTCCACCATTCAAATAGAAGACCAACAGTCGATATCATTTTACACATCAGAGGGGCCATTGATTCAGTTGGAAGAATCGTACTTTGAAGAGATGTGTATAAGAGAAGTATATGAACATTCTGAAAGCAATTTGCCGGCAGACCTCGGACAGGGTTGGGGCAGCGTATCGCCGACCTCTGACATCCCAATTGGAGTACGACAAGTTTCCCAAGCTTCCCATTACTTACTACTCAACCTAGTAGCAGACGATATCCTAGTGTGTGCCCTGACAAACTGCGAATATGATGATGTGGATTTGCTCCAAGCACTCGACTTCGAGACACAGAATATGCAGACGACATCGCCCTAATCTGTGAGGGCTCACAGGGAGCCCAGAACATCACAGACAGATTGGAGGCTTCAGTTCGTCAGTTTGGTATGGCTCTTGTACCCACTAAGTGCAAGATGCTGTTACAAGATTGGCAGGACTCTGCGCCAGTTTTCAAACTTGGTGGTGAACAGTTGCTGATAGATAGAAAGTTCATGCATCTTGGGAGCTGTATCACATTTGATGAAATTTCCGATAAAATCGCAGATCGTACTGCAACGGTTCGGATGGCATTTGCCAACTTATGCCATCCGTGGCGTCGGCTTGATCCCAGTCTTTCTGTGAAAGGCCGAATGTAGAGTGTTATCATACGGCTCCGGAACCTGGTCCATTCGCGTGAGGGACGTCCATTGACTATCCGTTTTCCGAACATCGATGTCTCTGAGGCATCAGTGGCATGTGGTGGGAACACCATGTCACACGTGACGAAGTTCACCGACCTGTCTTCGGAACCGACAGACTTTATCGAATCTTTAGCAGTGTGATGCCGTCTCACAAGCTTCGTTGGCTTGGCCACATCTTACGAATGCCAACTCACCGCCTGTCACATCGTTTCTTGTTTGTGAGTGGTGAGTTAGGCTGGAAGCGGTAGCCTAATGATCAACGTACTTCTTGGGATCGGGGTATGAAGGTACTCACTCCGAGGTTTGCTTTGATAAGAGCACTCCCGGTTTCCTGACTGGGGTCCGAAAAACGCTGTTTTGTATGGCGAAGAACAGAAGTCAATGGTGCCCGTGTTGTGAGTCGCTGTGTGCATCGATGTAACTTTCTTTTACTCTCTCTGCATGCTCCTCCTTCTTTAATACACGCAATACCTTCTTATTTCCATATTGTGGCATGTTTACCACTTCTTAGAAACTGTGCCATTGTCTTGTGCTGCCATGTTTGGATTCTTTTACATCTCCTGTTCTTCATTTGATGAGGGTTTATATAGTTTTAGTTGAGGTTATCACCTTAGAGGATGCACTTTGACTGTGGTCTATTATGTTGGTGCTCTGTTTTTCTTCCGTGCAGTTGAACCTGTTCGTCGTAACATTGCCCAATCCTGATCGTATGTTTATTGTAGTCCTGTTGCCTGATCAGTATCCAACGACTGTTGACGTTTACTCACCTATTTTCGAAGTTAGTGAATATAAGTTGACGTCGGTTCCGAAAACATCGTCTTTGACGGTTTGGGACTCCTATTGATTCGTGCTTATCATCGGTTGTTGCAGCTTTCGAAGAAAGAGTGTCAAAGTCTGTGTGAGAATCATACGTGCAGGAGTGTTCTCTTTACTGCGTCTAAATTCGTCATTAGTCTTTCACTACACTGACTCACCAATTTTCAGGGAAGCCCGTAAGGATTCTGATCTTTCAGTAGTTTGTTAGCTATATTTATTATCACACGGTAGGGCTCACAGTATTTACATGTATAAATCCCCATTTAGTGTGCTCCTCGTAGCAAAAAACGCCGAACAGCTGTGGTGTTTACTCTCGCCCCACCGTCTTTTCTAGTTTGATTCCTGTCATCCTCTTCGTCCATTATTTTCAATCACAATGATCCTAAATAACGGATTCTCGTAGTATCATTGTCGGTAAACCCATTTCCGACTACGCAGCTTCCGGTTCTTAACGTCCGTTGTCTAGGTCAGGACTGTCGGTTAGTATAGGTGCCTTCAACTTTCCTGTTCCAAAACAACTAAATCAGTAGGCGTCCTGACTTAGAGTGTAACCTGGTGAGATTTCGACGTCTACCCTGTTACGAACTAGAATCCGGGCTTATGGTACACATATTGTCAACTGGATGCTGGTTGTGCACCCTTAATTATCCCATGTCTACTACTATCTGTCAAGTCACAGCTGGTCTAGGCTATGTTAATAGACTGGATTTTTGCTGATGGCAGTTTTTGTCATCCGCTTCGCATTCTCTCTCAGGACCGGCTCTAGTCCCTGAATTCTCTGCAGCCTTCACATTTTGTCCACTGATATCCCTGCCGACAACAGTCGTAACCCTTTTAAAAGCATTCCTTACTCGGTTCTGTTGCTCACTTGTGGTTCACACGTATATTTCATATGGTCGTTTCAACTGAGGTCGGCCGATTGAGACTCGATTAAATATTAAGTTTGAACTGGCATCACGTTGATTGGATAGTGGTTAGACAACTTCCTCAAATCTGCGCCGATAACTTATGTTCTAGCCGTTTTCCAGTTATAGACGTCATGTGCGTTGCCATTTAACGTGAAGCCATTGTTTCTCTTATCAAATCCGATTTCGGATACACCACCACATCGCTATTGTGGGCATTGCGGTCCAGTCCATGAACAGGTTTCCATGTTCATTCTTTGCACTGGAACGGTTTCACTTAATTCTTTATCTTGCTGTACGAGGACGTCTACGATCTTAACATCTCTCTATCTGGAAACTGTCCAGGTCTGTGGTTAAGCTCCTATACCAAACTTGCAGGTGTCAGCAACTACTTGGCGGGATTCTCAAGAAATTCAGATTACCGGTCTTGGGTTGTTGCACTGTACATCACAATACAAACAATAGATATCTGAAATGGGTTGTTGGATACAAGTTGGCACATTCCTTATGACAGTTTGTTAAGGCTATCTGTTGTATGCTCTGACGTGACCTGATTGTCGCTTGATTAGCTTGGCCAGTTGCGAAAGCCAAGTAATTGAAGTTAATTTTGTCTCAGGACATATTAACAGATTTGCTAGACTACTCCATAACAAGTGCCCACGGTGTCCATCGGTCAGTATAACTATCAATGGGGCGGATTGGACGTTTACTTGCAATTCGCTGGATAGAGCCTTTCAAGGGGCTGCTTTTGCGATGTTCTCATCAGATGTCTTTACTGCCTTGGTCTCTGTACTTAAAGCCGCCAACTGAAGTATGAGGTTACATATGAGCTCTTAACCATCAGAACCCAACTGACCTTACTAATATCATGCTGATATTTCGAAAAGTATCATAATATGTTAGTCGAGGTCTTACTCCGGTTGTTTTAACTCTTGTGGACAACTGGGAGTGTCCCTTTGAAATGAGATCAATCGACACTAAAGAGGAACAAATAGGGTTACTACCAGAATGAAGTTGCATATATGAGGCTTTTGCTTCATCGAATTCTAGATTAACCATATATATACCGCCGACCAACTATTGTCTTTTTCATCGGATTTAAGGATGCGCTCAATTCACTAGATTGACATCCATCTTCAGGTTCGCTTACCGAACAGGTATGTGAACATGCTGTTTGCATTTTATTCTCATATTTTATTCCGAGTCATAATCTGCGGAAACCAAGAAAGAAAGACGACGTCAAGGTTGTCCACCTTCGTTTTTATTCGTGTTGTGAAAAACTGTCAATGACACTCACAGAACGCTGATTGGAGGTTCTCTGGCGGTTGTCTATGCTGAGCCGGCCTTGATATTTGGTAAACTTTAAACAGCTTAGCCTGTGTTAAGGAATGGTTTTCACTCCGCCACGTTCTTTGGTTAACGCTTTGTAACCTGAAAATACCTCTGGAAGACCGCATCGGTTATAGAGGTCTAATGTTAGGTAAACAATTTTGGTAAACTATGTTGCTAAAGCTGTCTTAACACTACGAGTTGCCGTCCCTCAAGTTAGGACGGTCTTTGCCATTCCGAGTAATCTTTGTTGATAGGGCAGTATTTACCTGAAGCTTATGGGGTGCACATATAATGCTACTGTGGGTTCGGTGTTTCTCTTTATGTATCCGATCGTAGTAGAGGACATAATCTGTTCTTCGAGTGCAGTCATGCACATCTGGTGGCATCAACGAAGTTGTTGCAACAGTGAGGTCAGAAAGAGGCCATTTTATGGTTAGCATCAAGCGAATTTTTCCTTTGCCCTAGAGAGTACGCACATTGCGGTGTTTGGTTGCCGACCACATCGATCACCCTTTGCCGATGCCGTGGCCGATTGACATGAGGTTCGAGGTGGATAAACGGTGACTTGACATAGATAACGGAAGTCGTCAATAGGTTAGTAGCTCTGCTCTACCGCTGTCTCCCAAACTGCGTTCATCGCTACTCACGGAGCCATTGGCAAAAGACTGGGTGATTGTTGATTAGGATCACTGTTTGTGAAGGAGGTGTAGTTAACAAAACGAGACAGTGAAAAGCACAGGGAGGCTGTCCTCCAGATACTGTTTCACTCTCATTCGCACCTCGGTTGTTTGTTTGCATGGTGTTTGGTAAGTTTAATTTCGCATCTCCTTTTTTTATTTTCAAACTAGCATCTGTTTTTATTCTCATGGTTCTGTTACTTGAGCACGATAAAGTGGCGAACAACACGGGTTTTGTGTGTTTGATCATCAAGCTAGTTACAACACCAAGTATGAAAGTAGTAAGCAAAGTGAGTGGGAAAATCTGTCAATAGGGATTATGATCCGCTTGTTTGCTACCAGTTATGCACTCATTGTTCCAAATTATGAGTTTGATTGATTGTGATCCATGCTCTAGCCGAATGTCTCCTCAGTTTATTTTAATCCATCAAGTTAGAACTGGCAAAACATAGCCTCTTGGGCATGCTTCATTCCATGAAGTAATCAGTGACCTAAACCTAAGCAGTCAAATAATGTTCTCATTTCGCCTCACTTCCCTGTTTACGAATGTATCCCTACAAAAGCTAATGACTACCTACGTTGTTATGTCAAACGTAACAATGAATATGGGAACATCCCAGTCTGTGATTTGGGAGAATTCCTGATGTGCTACACCAGTAGCAGACCGTTGAGCCATTTGGCCCACCGTCAATCAACTTGACGATGGTTGCATAGCCGCTAGCAAGCACGCTGTCCACAATCTATGTTGACTACCTTTTCTGCTCACTCTGATTACTGCCTTCATATTTACTGTGGTGTAATTAGCATCATGATCAAACGCAGAAAGCAGATCATGCTGACTGTTTTCGTTCTCATGACTTCTGTGGATAATTTCAACGAAATTCACTCACACCTGACTATTTGTGCCAACCATTGATGTATGACTGTCTCTGATGATGTTAGCTGCGGTTGGTAGTACTTCGGAAACAGCATCCGTCAGCTTTCTGTCCCAGACTTACTTGCAACTAATTAAACAGCTTGATAGGTCACACGAAGTGGTCCTTTTAGCGAAGCAGCTTTGTTGTTAGAAGATCGTAAAACGTTGGCTACGGTACATTCTTCAAAATTGTAACCACCATTTTGATGTGCCCCCTGCCATGATAAGGATTATCCCTCATTTTTCCACTTACTATAGTCTGATCTTTTGGCGTTTGTCCGACTACTGTATAAAGTTCAAACTTTACACTGTCATCTAGCGCCTCGCGGGAAGCAATCATATGAATGTGAAAAAGTCATCAACTTTTACGTCACAACTGTTCGCTGGCACGTAACACACAAGGTTACATTTAGTCTAGGTGTTATAGGGTCCCAGCCCCAAACAGAAACAGACGCGTTAGTCAGTGCTCGAGCCTGGGACTTCGAGTTTGGCAACTAGGTTTCATTGCCACTTAACTTTCACGACCTCTAGATGTGGCTGCGCAGTAGACTGTGTGAAGCAGTCGAATCAAGGCAACTCATTACGTTGATATCTATGTCACCATCCGGTGTAAAACCTATTGAACCCAGTGCATTTCCTAATGGTTTTTGACTCTGGTGCTAGATTCCAAGGTGCGTCTTTGGTTCACCGATTGTGTCGGACGCTCAACGTGACCACTGTTTTAGTGGGCAATCTAGTGTGGATCTTTTGTGGACACGGTTGGGGAGATTTTCATGCAAGTATGTCTTTCAGTTACAAACAAATGCTTTTTGTTTTCCATAGTGGTTCGACTCGGTGCATACACTCCTGTACACAAGGCCTACGGCATGTGACTGAGTTTTTTTCTGAATTCCGAATTTGCACCCAATGCTGTTGAACGGTTGCATTTGTGTGGGCAACGGACTTGATTACACAAACTGTGATCGGAATGCGCAACCTGTGTCCATCCTTGCCTGTACTTACCCGGGTGGATTACTTGCTTATTCACCACACGTGTTTGGTGGCCACTGCACCACTGTAACAAAAAAATAATCTTCGGGTAGTTAGTTATGGTGGTACACACTTGCAGACGCTCTGTGCTAACACTAACGAGCGAGGTACGCGGACGGACCATGTCGCCGTCAGCTGCTAGTGGCCAATACTGTCGTTCACCTTGAAGTGAACTACCTTGGTAGCACATTTGCCCATTCTTGTGGTCATAATGTGTTATCTATTACTTCCTTGCTTCGAACCGTGTCGTTGTTCGTGCTTCCCATCTTCTAACGTTTTCTAAAGAATCCCTAATTTGCAAGTATAAAATGGTTAACAGGAAATTGGATGAAAAGAACTGATTGTGAAAAAGCTGTGACGGTTAACACATCCATCATAGCTGCGGCCTCATTAGACTGAGCGTTTGTCAGGTACGTCAGTAGTTATGCGATTGTGTCGAAGAAGTCTTACTTAAAGGAACATTCCGAAATTAGCAAAAACGAACAAAAGCGGCTGATCTCTTGATTTCGAACACGATGATGACCGCCGTGAAATGAAGTGCTAGTTTACGTTTACTTTGTGTGTAGATTGTGCGGACCCCTTGACCGTATGAGCACACGAGATGAGAAGGATAGTTTTTAAGGACTAATCAAGTATGGTTGGCGGTTGACAATGTCTTAGTAGATCTGAAACAGAAGACCCTCGAATTTACACCTTACCAAATGAACGAAGCACTTTGGGGAGCAGTTCGACTGGCGTGAGCTAGCTCATTGAACTGTGAACGATGGTACTAATTATTGGTGATCCTGATTTTTAAGCATATCAGAAACCAAATACGATGAGAGCAAACAAGTTTCCGATCTGGTCACGAGTAGGTTGTCTACATTTTCATTTCGCAACAGATTGTGATGCATCGATACTCCCTTTCTCAGCTAGTGGTCGTGGTGCTTTTGCATTTAAAAACCGTCGTTAACCTGGTTGCACGTCGGGTTCTGTGAGATCTCCTTCATAGCGAATTTCGGTGAACTGTTAACTTGTAACAATCCCTGCGTGCTTGTCATGATTTTAGCTTTCGCAACTCCTTCCATTATTATCCACAACAGGTGGTGTTCGATAGGTGTATTGGGTCCCTTGCTTCCTTTATAGCTGCATGGTGACTATTCCAGATAAGTCGCCCAAAGAATCTGGTAGATGGCTTGCTGATCGAGAATGCGGATGGCATTGCCTCTCTGGTTGCCTAGCGGTTAGAGTATTTTTGTGCTGTTTCAGGCTTGCCGTGAATATACAGCACTGTCTTTCGCATTTTGGTCCCGTGCAATAAGCCCTTATGGACCCTTTGATAGACGCCTTTTCGGAACTGTCAAAATATCCCTTGGAGGTGAATAATGTGAGTAGATGTCCTCATGCTTGTTCTACGAGCTCGGATGAGATACGGTGCTGCGCCTCTGCACATCGAAGTAATAGTCGCACGCAGCTTTGAGATGGCAGACTGGGTAGTTGCTGTTGAACCTGAGAATGGCATCAGTTAACGATTTAAGGTAGACAATAGTTTCAGGCTTATCATCAGGTTTTCTTGTTACCGATACGTCGATGAACGCTGGTCATTAATTCTTCTCTTCTTTACGTGCAATGGTCATTCTGTTTACTATGGTATTTTGGCAACTACCAGACGGGTCAAGCTGAGTCCCTTGTCAACCAACAAATGTCATCCACATATTGAAGCTTTGAATATCCAAAAGGTTTCAGATTCGAAATGCCTGATTACGGCTTCTGTAAGCAATCCCGAAATAGGTGAGCCAATTGACGTGTCTCTTTTGCAAGTAGACCCAACCGTGGAATGCAGAGTTACATTAACTGAGACGGACTCTGCCTTCCTCATTTATCAGGTGCCTCAAGCTCCGTTTCTCAAGGTTCTTCGGTATGTTAGTGAACAAAGATGTCACATCGACGGAAACCAGTTTGTTTCCTTGTCATCTCCAGGTCTTTAATCGCTCTCAGGAATTCGTTTGAACTGTTCGCGCCGTGATTGTTGTTAGGTAAAAGTTTTTGGAAGTAACAAAAGAGGAACCCCGTTAATCGGTGGTTCGGGGCAGTCCTGGATATAACGATGTTCTCAACGGTACTTGATTTTTGTGAACTTTTGATAGTCAGAATGGTCGTGACACTGTCCCTTGACAGGTTGTAGATATTTGGCTTGTTCTGTTAGTGATTTCTTTTTCTTGAGGACTGTCAGGGTTCTGATGATTCGGGTCCTCAAACTTTTTTGTAAGTTCTCTCTTAACTTGTTCATGTGTTTCGTAGTCTGTTAGATGATCGTTCACCCTATTTGTAATCCTTCTTGTTCAATCAGACCATGGCATTGTCTTTGTTTGCGGGTCGAATGCCGATCTGTTCGTACTTCTTGAGTGTCGTCAACGCTTTACTTTTGTTGACTGTGAGGATATTGGTTTACTTTCGACTGGCCAGCTGTTAGCACATCCTTGTCCTGACGGACTGCTGTACTTGTTCATCCAGACCACTGGATTTTAAGTCTGATTCAGATGGTACAGTGAATTCCGTTGTGGACATATCTGTGTAGTTGAATTTTAGATCGTTTTACAGAACAGCTTGTTCGTCGGACGTCAACTTATGTTCTGATGGTTTGTGCATGAGTTCGGCATATTGTTTCTAGAGCAGGCTGGGAAACGAGAATTTTTGGTTCAGTCGACCTTTTGTTTTTGTTCTGTTTGAGTGTGTTGAACTTTTTATAGCTTCTTCGGTTTTCGCAGATTCATTTAGAATCAAGTAACTTGGTAGCTGTTCGTTCGAGTTTTCCATACTCACTGCTATATCGTTTCAGACGGCGGTGTGCGTCGTTAATAAGTTCACAGCGCATTTGTTTCTGGCATCTTCTGATGATAATCCTCAACGTTCTGATCGTGTCGGTGACTTGCGTATAACGGTCTTGGGGAACACATTTTGACGAAGTGCAGTTATGTAAAAGGTATAGTTACTCGCGCAGGGAGCCTTCACGGTTGGCATAGTTTTCCCATTTCTGCATGAATTGAAGCGCGTTGCATATATATATATATATATATATATATATATATATATATATAATAGCCAGTGGTGTGAATGTTATCATTTTCTTATTGGGCCGTTTTCTGAAGCACCTGGTTTGAATAAATTGGCATCGTGAAAGCCTCAAGGATCGTCTGTTGCAGATTTCACTTTTGCTGTCACATGAAACTCGTGTGACAAGCCTTATTTTTACTCTGTCACTTAACCTAGGCGGTTTTTCTATCATGTTTGATTTTATGTTTCTTTTGTGTTCGCCTCTGCATTAGGGATTGATTTTTTTTTTCACGCACTAGATATGCATTAGACGAGTACGCTAACGCGCGGCGAGTTGCCACAGTCAAGTCGTTTATAGACGCTCTTACATTGGGCAGTGATGGTAGCTCCTCTCCACATCCAATTGGTGGGCGTTCGAAGCCGATTGAACTGCTCTCTCACGATCCACTGCGCTACACGAGTGACATGCTGGCTTGGATGCATCAGCTGACAGCCTCAGAGAAAGAATATTTGAACACTTTAACGCGCAGCTGTCACGACGGAGGTTAGTGATATTCGATTAAAATATTTCGGTGTCTTGAATACGGTTACAAGTTTACATATGCCACTTATTTAATGATGTCGAGCGTTTCTTTCCGAATACGAACTTAAGGCTTGGTAGATACTCCCACTTTTCGCATATAAAATAATTTTTCCTCGATCATTGCATGACATCGTAGGTTTTTCCTACGTGGCGTATTATTACGTTGCGGTTGTCAGCTGCCATCTCAGGTTGATCCTTTTCCGGAAATTCCGGTTGCGATTCTTATGAACCGACATATTGTCCCAGTTTCATTGGACAGCTAGCTAACGGTGGGTCAATCTCCTCAGAGTCCGCTTCTGTAGTTATTTATGTGGCAAGTTTTTGTATTCCTGTGACTGTTCGTAATGATGCCTTCATCCAATAAATTTCACTATGCCAGGGTCTCGCGAGGATAGTGCCATCGGCTTCGATTCTGACCCGTTTATGACAACAGATGAACACCGTCCTTTTGACGTCAACAACGAAGCCAATTTTTCTTTACGGAACCATGCCGTAACTTCAGTCATCATCGATAGCAAAATTGCTGCGTCGAACCTTCATCCAAGCTTAACCGCTTGATTGCCACTTTCTTATGCGAGGTTTGCACAGCGCGTCAAGTGATGGTTTTGCATTTAACCAAGGCGTCCGGGCGATCAACTTCGATGTTGCTAGGTCGGCAGGCCCGTCCATGTCAGCACGATCGCTGATGGCTTTTAGGTTCGGATTGACTCTTCACAGTCACGAAAGTCAAAGGATGCTTACGTGCTTACGCTAGTACAAGTTGCTTGCGTTGCAGACCTCTAGGCGTTATGCATAATCTTAATGGCTAGCGTAATCCCGAATGTATAAGACCAGAATGCTTGTGAGCGATCGCTTATGCAGCGCTGTCGGCTCGGCGGTCCTGTTTCCCGAACCATTGGCTAAGGTGAAGAGTGAATTTCCCGACTTTCGAAGGCGAAACTAAGTGACTTTTCACCGGTTAAGTGTGTTAGGTTTTTGCCAATCCACGACCAAGAAATTAGATCGAGGAGACGACATAAATCCGCTTAGGAGTGGAAGGGTAATCGTGGATGGCAATATAGCATTTACAAGACAAAAGCCGGGTAAATCTTGATTCTGTCAATGGAATAAGACAAGTTCTAGACATAGTAAACCGAAATTGACCGATGTATGAATTCGGCAAAAGACAATTTGTGCCTAACTTTTTGAATGCATGGTGCTTTTATCAAGCCACCTAGGTCGTTGCTTTGTGTGCAGTAATTGAAGCTGAGTTAGCTTACTCGCACTCAGCACGCACGCCGTCTCAGTAACAGTTCAGTCTGTGTACACTGATGACTTATCAGTTCAAGGCGGCCGGCGCATTCGCAACTGCACTATTCGCAGCGCCACACGGTTACTTCACTGTGACCTGTGGCGATAGTGGTTTACACGGTTGACTTTACGTCCACGAGGTTTCTTATGGAAATTTTGGACGCTTGTTGTACTAACTTCTCCATGATACGTTATTGTGTGTTACTGTGTGCTGTGTTACTGTGTGCTCCCATAGTGTAAAATCGATCTCAACAACGTTCTGACGCAGCAGTTTCTACAATCAGGATTTTTGGTTTCCCCGAGTTAAGCTGTCAGTATAGCAGCTCCTTCAAAATCTGCTGACAACCCGTTCTATACGCTTGCCCTAGCCATTAGGACTAGTTGGTCTACAGCGTGACTTACATATGCCCGTTCGTCGAAATGTTTCCGTGTTCAAGGTCATGTCCGTACGCATTGCGGATGGTAACGGTTGAGGTACTGCACTTCCCATAGCTGGGTCGTCTGTATTTCGCTGCCACACAACTGGGATGACGTAGTTGGTCTTTCAACGTAGGGTATTTAGCAGGCGAAACACCCATTCATTAGGACATTGTGTAAATAGCAATTATTTTGCAGAGTTAATTCATTCCTCACATTCCCATCAGTCGCATAACGTATGACACCAACATTACAGATATTCACACAAAAATATGCACAACCGTAAAACAAACCATGAATGTGTTTATACGGTAGATAGAAGTCGACTATTCGCACTATATTCGAGTTGAACACAGTCATCTGAGTTCAGAAGGGCGGCTGCAAGTATTGAGGTCAATCGCAAATTTTCTGCCTGTAAATATGTTAAAATTGTTAGGGGTTGATCCACAGGACTGCATCCTTCTCGTCATGTCCACCTGCAAACGTCCATTCAGCTACACTGCTGATTACACACCGACTTCACAGGTGGCTGAGATTATCTAATAACATCCAGGCCTTGCCTGTTCAACAGGTGATGAAATCAGACAAATTATCAGGGTTAATTCAGTCGTTCAGGTAAGTTAGCTTGCTAACCACTTTCGATATGTCACAAACGTTGTCAAGCGCATGTACGGGTGATTGCCAGTTTTAGAGTTGTGCTTTGCCTAATCTTTGACGACAGTTCATCGTACGAGAGGCGTTTAACCTAATGATTTTTTGTGTCTCGTTTGTGAAATTAAAAGGGTCCCATATTGTTCTTTTCATGTACTCTTTTTTGAGCACCTTAGGTTTTAGCCTGGTTTTGTGCATAACTTGACATAATCATTCGTTTGCGCGCGCAAGTTGCATTCAGTGGAGTACTTTTTTTACCTGATATACGTGCTTTTTACGTAAACATTTTTCGACATCTGTTTTTGTTGTTTCAATCTTTTCTGCTACTTTAGTCACAACCGAACTCATAGCGATGTGTCTGGACTCAATCACTGAAGGCTTATGCTCTCCTTTTAAGGTCAGTTCAATTTGCGTCCCATAAATGACCCACGTACTTCGCGTTCTAATTTTCACCATGCACCGTCAATGAACGATCGTCTATACCATCGGAATGCAGATACCAACGCTGAAAACCTTCACAGATCAACGAAATCATATGCACCCATTTTCATTGCTTGGTCATAACCTGTGCTTCTGTTCCGAATAAGACAGATCGAACATGGCTTTGCTAGGCTATGGTTTCCACTAGTGCCAACGATGTGGTTACTACTGTCATCATTGGTGCTGCCCAGATTTGAAAAACCTACCACAGGATAATGTAAGAGCCGGAAACGTTTTGAGTGACCTTATGTTTCTATAGAGAGGATGACGATTTAACCCGTTGGAGGATTTTTCACATTCATCTTGTCTCATCCTAATAAATTTCATATAAAAGTGGAAGAAGGCGTAGTTATCTTGGCATCAGAATTCTTGTATTTCACACATTTGATGCAAAATACATTCAATACAGTGTAGTTGCTCGGATCGTGTGCTCTTCGGCTGGAATCCATCCGTTCAGGATACCCAGTGCACCTTGCGTGAGGTTGCAACAGAAGCAGCATGGTAGTTCGAGGGTTTCCCAATGAAATTGGGTCTTGTGTAGGAAACTTATGCGGTCAGAGAGTCTTCGATCAACAGAGCTGTTGAGATGGTTGCTTCATGTTAGTAGGTGCTGGTGATCAAATTGGTTCATATACCCTTCAAATGGGATTCAGCTGCTCAAGTCATCGGGCACATTTTTGTGTACCCTTTTGGGCGGGTGACCAACAAAGTTGTTTTACGCCTCCTACGACCTGGTAGTACTGCCAGTCATTGCGCGCCGTTGATTATTTCTCGAGAGAACGCAGGTTTATACGCACTTAACTCTCACGTATAAAGCCGTTCTCCAATCCGTAGCCAGGGAACGCGCCCGGTGGCGCTGAGCCAGCCGACCCGTTTACTCCGGCACCTCAAGTGGCAAGCATCACTTACCTTTAGATCACTAACCAGGAGGTCTGGCGATCTCTTTGACAGTTAGTGGAAACGTTTCTTACCCCACTCTTGAAGGCACATAGATGTAAGTAGTTGGGCCCTATGGTAACCCATTGTTAACCACGCCGTGCACTCTACCGAGGCTGATGCCAGGCTTTTTAGCGTTGATTTTATAGTGACTACCAATATATTAAAAACTGTTAGTTATGCTATTCGGCATAGCTGGGGATCTCGCGACCCATCCGTATTCTGTGTGAAGACTGTGAGAAGTAACTAGCAATGAGATTCGGTAGTGTGACTTTCGCCGTTTCGTTGTTAACCCACTCATGACGTACGTACATTTAGTGAGGCGAGACAATGGAACTGGAGCGGAAACTGTTTCACGAATTGGTGGTAGGCAATTTTGAAAATTTGTTTAATTAGAAAGATGCGATTATGAAAAAATTGTAGTCTTGATTGGGTTTGAACTAGTGACAAAAGCGATCTACCAGTAGAGCTGTAAAATCACTCGGGGAGCTCAGAAATGTTACTTTTGGGCTCAGTTATATAACCCACCCACCATACCACGTGGAGTCCACTAAATGCTCCAGGGGATTGACTGTTCCTGCGGGATTTTTCAAACAGTTCACGTTTTGATCCACCAATGCCACTTTTGAGCATTGAAATTGTTCCATGGATGACGTTTTTAGCTCACTCGACGCTCGGCCGTTTCTTGCGATCTGATGTTGCCTACGAGGCGTATGCAACTCTGTGAGCACTCTCCCTTTGTTTTCCGCACATTATTTCTTCCCAAGGTCACCCCTCATGAAAATGGGGGTTTATTTGATTTGTATGTTCGTTCCAGAATTTATTTTGTCACTCGAGTGTGCGACAGTAAATAATCATTGTCGGCTGCTGGTCTATTGTCGTCAACGGTAGTAACGATAATTTACACTCCATAATCTGATTGCTTTATATTTTTGCAGATGCGCGTGGAACAGTTGTTGGTATCCATGCAAGATGTCATTACTCTGTATCGGATTAACAATGTGTTGCGTTTCTATGAGCACACATTACGGTGAGTTGTGCATTGTTTTGTTCACGTTGTCTTAATTCTTGTTCGGATATCCTTACATAGATAGGCATCGTACTTTTCCGTATGCTTCGGTTTTCACATCCCATACCTCTAGTTACATCGGTAGTTTCAACACTGACAGTAGGTTTGAACTACTTTAGGTAATTACTTGCAAGCTGGTACATTGAGGGTAAGGATGTTCAACAGTCAAGGGAGGTAGTCTGACAGTAGTTACATCCCATGTGCCATCCAGAATGTCACCTGGCTGAGATCGGCACTTTGATGTTCAAGCTGGACATGCAGTTTTGTGGATTAGTTAATGAGGCAAATTACAACATAGTTAACGTGAAGATAGCAACCAAGATGAGTAAGAAAGTTGGGCAATAGAGAGCACGAGGTGCGTGTCTGCTGGCAATTACGCAATCATTGTTCCAGATTGCGTGCTTGACTGATTTTAGGCTAGGGAGATTAAGTGTCTTCATGAACTTCTGGGCGCATAGGTCAGGGATGCGTAGTCAGATAGTAATTGCCTCGGCTACGGTCATTGTTCGCAATCTCAAAATTATAATTCGATGTCTTGGTACCCGGTAGACAATCTGAAAGGCACTCTTACTGCCGGGATTATTAGATTTGGTCGAGGGATCAACAATCGTGCGTGAAACCGTTTTAGTTACACCAGTGTTCAACCATGCAGGATGACGTTCCTAACACTGTCAGACAGTCGCCTTGTAGTACGACCAATGTATGATGCTCGACACGAGCAAACAAATGAGTACACACAACAGCTGGTTGTAGAACATGGAAGTTTCTCTCTGAAGTGTGACGTGATCACCAGCCTGACCCAAAGGTACTGTGGCTCGGGCTGCCGCTCACCTCAACAGTGACGTGGAATATCCTGGAAAACGTTATTACATTACTGGCTTTCACTTATAGGTAATTTTATGTTTATCTTCAACGGTTAACTGTGGACAACGAGAATGGTGGTTTGCCACCGTTTGTTCCATGATTTTCTCCTAAATATAAACCGTCATTTCACGGTATTCCTAGGCATTTTTGAATTAGAGTGCTTCTTTCGGCCGTCATACTCAATACAATTTTATACTGACTTACTTGATTACATGTTTTTTGTTTAACCCTGTATGATTACTGACGTAGACAAACACTCACCATCGGCGTGCAGAACCTCGGTGTTGTCGGAATTGTCATTAAGACAAAGTTGGGTCAGAGCCATTCTAACTATCCTGCCCTGTCGTAAAATGCATTCACGGTCGATAGTATCTGTTTCCACAGTGACCATGGTTAAATTACATCTGCGTTTAACTGTGGCCACACGTGGCATGCATTATACCTTTTCGGTTCCATCCACATAATCCATATCCACTATAGACCCAGAGGACGAAAACTTGGAGTCGCGTGGATGGGTGCCCTAATTCTGGTTTTCCAGACGATCGGTTTGTGTGAAGGTGGACCCCTTATGTCTCGGAGACAGAAAAAATAGAGACGTCCCAATGGTAACCTGTAAGTTAGGAAGAAGTACATTAAACTAAGTTTCTGTAAAGAGGAGGTAGGGTGGTTTACCAAACGACGGGACTAGCTTGCAATTGAGTTAGCCTACTTGCACCTAATACACCAGTCGTCTCTTTGTTGGGGTTTGCGTTGAGTTCATCGGTGACCTGCCAGTCCGTGATCACTACCTCATTCATCACAGCGCTACATAGTCGAGTTACTACAACTCGTGACACCTATAGTTTGCTTTCTAACCTATCGCCTAAATTCGCGGCCATGCGGCTGTCGCTGATTGGGATTACGGGCGCCCACTTAGACCACATTTCTCCAGGCGATCCGGTTAAAAGCTGCATCCTTCTATAATCTGTCACCATATTCAACACGAGTGACTTACTTCAGTGAAATTCGGGTGCCACAGCTTCTGATCACCGGGATTCCGCTTACCAGCTTCTAGCTGCCCGTACAACATTTCATTCGGGATTCGTTCAAGCCTTCGTCGATGTACGTGCCTCAGCCAGCGAAGCCGATTGAGCATCAACATATGTTTAATCCCGTCCGTGCATGATCGGTGAAGTACCTCGGTGTTGGAGACTGTGTCCGACCACCTGCTTCCCAGGTGCGTTTTAGTCCTTACGGATAGAAGCGGCTCGGATTATGCACATTTCACTGATATCTCGTCCAAGTCTTCCTGTCGGTACCACACCGTGGTCGGTCTTTCTACTCAACTCTAAACTGGGATTCTTCCAGACATGTTTGAAAACATGGCTGATCCTGGCCATGTATGCTAGTAACAGACGACTCTTAGGTAGATCTGTCAACAGATTGCTACGGAAGCTGCAGTCTTCTGAGTAGCTATCCACAACGTCCCCATCAATGCGGATTCCAGTTGTAAGCAATGCACCTCCGCCGGGAAAAGGCTGAAAGAATGAAAATGTGTTTTCTTTGTTGATGTCCACGGCAAACTTGGTAACCACAATCTTGGAATCCGTAGCCATTCACTGCAGTTTCTCACTGTGCATAAATAGCGCACTTTCATCTGCGAGTAGTGACATCCGAACGGTCGAATCGCCTAGCTTGCTTGAAGCATCGAAACGTCGAATATTCAGTTAACGATCATCCGTGCGGTATTCTTTCCGAATATTGTCCTCCGTGTTCTAAAGAACGACTGTTATTGTTACAGCCAAATGTAAGCTGAAAGAGGTCCGACGGCGTAATAGTTCGAAACACACCGTGATATTCGCAAATTTACTCAGCTGATGCCCACGTAGAACAGTAGCATTAAAACAACGAGTTTGCCAGAAGATTATTATCTAGCTAGATTTAGGACATAACATAATTATGTACACTTCCAACACATAACGCAATAGCCAGTTATAAGTTACGTTTGTTACATCCATCGTGGTTTGAATGAATTCTCAGGTGTTTGTGGTGATAACGTCGCTTCTTCGTCAGACTCTTGGAGTGTTCTTGTACGCACCGGCTTAATTGCTGGTACTCCTTCAGTAGCTGGATTCAATTTTAAAATGGGCTCGGAAACAGAACTTCTTGCATCACATTACAACTTTAGTGTCGGATGCATTTATCCGTTAAGTCGAACATTCAGTACATCCTAGTGCCAGGATTATTCGATGTTACTCCATTGGTAGTTCGTCGCCAGAATATAGGAAACTCCAATGGATTCCATGCTAAGCATGATTGGATAGATGTGATGCTTCTGCAAGCTTTGTACAGCTCACCTGATCAGTATCATGTGACAAAGTCTCATGACTGACCTCTCCCTCCAGTTCTATCTACTACCCTAACCACATCCTTATAAATGTGTTGTATTTAGCCCGAGAAAGTGTTCA